>OY723392.1:21635578-21680578 GCA_963210295.1 Ophion ellenae
GGCGCTTCCTTCTTCACGCGAGAGAAAATCCCGCGAAGATTCGCAAGCAAGCAAGGGAGAGAGAGAGAGAGAGAGAGCGAGTGAGAGGGTGAGAGCGAATCAAACGAGGAAAGTCCAAGGAAGAGGAACGAGGCAGAAGCAACTCTTTGCGGAAGTCGATGCCCCCGCGAGAGATGCACAGAGAGAGATTCCTTAGCGTAAGAAAGGGTAAGGGAGATTCGATTCGGGATACGAGACGTGGAAGCGAAAAGTTAACGAGCCAGGGCTAGAAATCTCGACGGGTCATGGGTGAGTATAAAAGGTACCACGATATACAGTGTGTGGGTGTGTGGGTGAGAGAGAGAGAGAGAGAGAGAAGGTGTTCCGTTAACTTCGGTTATTTTTTTTCTCTTCGTTTTCGATCTTCACGTGCGCGATATTGCAACGATATCGATCTCGCTCCTTCGTTCATTCATCGGGAGATTCGATGAGAAGATCGAGCTGCATGAATGAAATCGACGTTTGGACAAAAAAGAACCGTTTCATTTTGCTTCTAGCACGAATCACAAATTAGTCCGCCCCAAAAAGTAACTAGAGATTTACTAGGGAGCGAGGAAGTTGTATTATAAACCCCTATATATGAATACGTGCACATGTATACACATATATACGGATTTGCAAAAACTATATTTTCTCATTACAATAGAACCTCGATTGTTCGAACTAATTGAATAATCGAAAATATATCTCGGATTTCTGGGAAAATCAGCTCATATAATATAAATAGTATCGAAAATTCTCTTTTTTAATCCAACGACCCTAAATTCGTTATTTGATAGCAATTAACAGTGAAGAAAGTTGCAATTTTTATACCACCGCTACTTGTACAGTTAAATCACAATTGCGGCTCAAAATAATTATTAATTTTTGGTGTCGCATAGTACCTGTGTGGGATTATTTTCTGGTTGGGTTTCAAACCATTCCAGAGTGGTTCCTCGTATATACATACAATGTGTATATGATCTGATGTAGAAAGTAACATATAGGCAATAATGTATTTTGAAAATATCTCGAAGTGTTAAGAAACAGCTTTATTAGAGAAAAAAGGGGGATACCTTAGGCCGATACCTTAAGGGGTTAGACCATGGTCATGTGCGAATTTACCCTTTTTTTCGTATGGGAAAGTGATTCAGTAATAAAATGAATTACACATTTATTAGTATGAAAATCAAGCTGTTAGAAAATATATCTTTTTTCCATGTACAAAATGGCCGACTACTAATATTTGCTTTTGTTATCTTTTTTTAGGCGCTCTGCGGCGTGACATTTAGCATCCACAATTTTTTATCTAGAACAAAAAACAAAAATACTCGTTAATCTACATTATAAAACCTAGAGAAGTACGTACAGAATTAAAAAATATTGGTTTATTCAAAAGTTGTAGGTATTTGAACTTAAGAAATGAATTTTCAGTGAAAAATTTCATTGTAACTGCTCATAAACTGCTCATAAAATGAAAAGTTCTAGATTAATCAGAAATTCCATACGTACTTCTCTGCGAAATGCAATTAAGAACATAACTTTTAAATTTGAACTGAATCGAGTGAAAATTGTTAAAGTTATTTGTCATGCCAATTGGAAAAAAGCTGTTTCGAGAAGTTTCGAGTAGTCGGCAGTTTTTTACATTGAAAAAAATATATATATTTTCTAACAGCTTGATATTCATACTAAATAGATGTGTAAGTGATTTTATGCGCGAATCACTTTTTCATGTGAAAAAAAATGTTAAATTCGCACATGATTTTATACCCGTTACTATGGCCTAACCCCTTAACAGAGAAAAAAAGACCATTATTCAGTTCGGATAATCGAGCGTTCGGATAACCGGAAATTTGGATAACCGAGGTTCTACTGTATTACATTATTGGAATATAATAATAAGTGGAATGAAATATTTTTTGCATATTTATCAGATTCATTATCGTATTATATCAATATACAGGATGGCCCAAAAAGTAACGTTCCAAAGGAAAATTTAGATGCCTCGTATCCAAATAACTCCTATCCAAATAACTCCCAAGTATGTTTAACCACCATTTTTGGGTTTCGAGAAAATTACATTTTTTCGTGCTTTCCTGTAACATTTTTATTTTATTTTTCTGTCTTACGTTCTGTAGGTTTTTGTTTATTTTTCTCTTTTGTGTATGTACTTATCGCTTCGAAGTTTTTAAGGGAGGAGACCACTGTGATGGACCGAAAAAGGTCGTTTTCCCGATTTTTTTGTCTACTCCGTTATTTATTTGGGATTTGGAAAGAATGTTTCTTATTGGGGTTCCATTGAACTTATTTTGCGTAAACTCCTATGAAAAAACAATACAAATGAAAAACGTTATTGAGGTATTAATAGCCTTTCTATAAAAAAGGTAGCCCAACAGTTGGGTCGACGACTTGAGCATGATTGGGCTGAAAAATAGAAATAGAAAGGTTTTATAATATATATAAATAAAATTATTGTTGTAAGAGGCGTTTTTTCATTTATAAAATTGCGGATATTAAAAAAAGTGTAATTTTAGCGAAATTTTTACTTATATCAGCCCCGGTTCTAAGGGGGGGCAAACCGGGGTACCGGCCCCGGGCGGCAATTTAAGGGGGCGCCAAATTCTCGTGTTTGGAAAAACTTGTTTCACTAAAGCGCCTAACATCCAGGGCGCTTTGGTGAGTTTCAATGGCGTCGTGATCCTAGCTATCGAAAATAAAACTGCCTAGGAGACGAACTCTGATGAGGTATTCCTTTAGGCGTCTTTTGAAAAACTGCTCGTGTTATAGCTCAAAAAGTTATTGATCGATGTAGCTGATATTTTGTCAGATTTCTCACTATAAGACTATTGGAAGGATATACCTAAAGTTTCAAGGTTATCGCGTAAATAAATTACTTTTTCGGGGTAAAAATTGTCGAGAAAATGGTAAAAAATATAAACATTTGATTACAAAGCCTCTTTAATTTTCAATTTTATACCTTTTAATATTTTTATAGGTATATCTTTCCAATAATGTTATAGTGAGAAACCGACCAAAATTTCATCCAGATCGATCAATAACTTTTTGAGCTATACCATGAGCAGTTTTTCAAAAGACCCCTAAAGGAATACCTTATAACGCCGCTATTTTGTTTTGTTTGAAAGAGAAAAAAAAGTTTTACCACGTGAAAGTTGTAATAAGATAATGTCAAAATTTTAAAATGATGCGTTTATCTTATCACATTTTTTTTTAAATCATGAAAAATGACTTATTTTCGGGCGTCTAAAGAGATCTCCCCCCTTAATCTCAAATGCTGGAGGGGAGGGGCGCCAATGTCAAATTTTTGCCCCGGCGCGGAAAAATCGTAGATCCGGGGCTGACTTATATTCGGGGACTTTAAAATAGGAAATTACAAAAAAAACGGTACAACAATAGTTCGTGCACTTACGGAATTTTTTTTTTTAATTGAAACAGGATAATTCTAGCTAGAGTTATGATGTCGGCTAGGTCGACAAAAGTCGTTTCGAGAGAAACGCATTGAAAGTTTTAGTACACGTAAATCGTTGCGCTACCTGGTCTCACTAAATCGTCTGTAGATTGGTCAATATTCAATTCCTCAATTTGAAAATTGTCACATACACTGTCGGCCAAAAGTATTCTTGCTAACCTAACCTAAAAAAATTTCTTGCCGCACTAAAAGTTTGATATCTCTGTGAAAAAAGAAGATATCCGGATTTCCAAGGCGGCATTTTGAAAGGGACAAATGAAGCTTGTCTTTGCGTTTTGGAGAAGAAAAAAATTCGATTTTTTTTAGACCCAGGGCGCCATTTTGAAAACGGCCGTTTGTTGCCTTTTTTGGCTGTTCAAAATCGGCTGCACGTCTTCAGGACATTTTTTTTGGCATGCTATTTTCAAAGAACCTTAAAAGATAGAGCAATAGCTATAGTTTCCTTTTTTAGAAAGTTTCGTACGATTTTTTTTTCACCGAGTTATCGCATTTTTTCTCTCAAAAAGACAATTTTGAAATGATGCTGCTGAAATGAGAAACTTTGAGGTTTGGAGAAAATTGCCAGAAGGCCTTTGGCCGGCAGTGTATTCTTGAATATGTATACTCTGGGAAAATGCACAAAAAAATCGTTTTCTTTTACCCGTCACAGTGCCGTCCCGCCTCAAAAGCAATTGAGATTCATTTCGACTGGTATGAGTATTTTTTTATCACCTGAATTTAACCGACCGCCCTCTCAAACATATCGTTACACTCCATCTTTACACAAACATCTTCACACTTTTGATCAAAATCTAAGGTATTTACGTTGATGTCAAGTTGGCCATTTATTAATTGCTCATCCGTGCACTTCATAACGATAACACGACTAAAGAAATCGCGATAAAAATCCACACACAAAAGAGATAAACAAAAAGTTGCTTTTTTTATCGAAAAGTCAAAAAGATCGCGGAGCCTACACGGGGTTGATCCGCAATATTGATACGAAGCATCTAGATTTTTCTCTTCAGCGAAAACCTTTACATCCACCCGGCATATTCCTAATAACATTAGCAGTAAAATCAGCAAGCACCTAGGGACTTACTTTTTGGGCTCCCATGAAAATTTATATACGCAAAAATTTACTGCAAATTTATTTTATTAATAATTGCAATATATGCGAAATGTATGCCATATATTGAAAATATATGTTGCATATATGTGCCAAATTCTAATTTTCGTAACTTTTTTATATATGAGATGTATATGCGTGGTATTACTGTATATCAATGTATCATATATCAATGATATATGTAGCATTAACCCTGCATATATACCACATATATTTAGCATATATGTTGCATACACACTGCGTTCATACCACATATATACTGCATAAATGGTACATATATGCCACATATATACAGATATGCGTAGCATATCTGTATATAGTGTTTATATGTAATAGCGTACTTTAACTGTAAGTTAAGTTTTTTTAAGTTTAAGTTTTAAGTTTTATTAAGTTTAACTGTAATAGTGTTTATACACAGCATTTATTTTTTGTCAGGAATATGTATCAAAAATGTATGCGGCATATATGACGCATAAATGACACATATATGAGTCATATATGACGCATACATTTTTGATATATGTTTCTGACAAAAAAATTGATTGAAAATATATCGAAAATATATGCGTCGTATCCCTGATGGAAATCCGCTTATTGGAATTCGTCAGATTTTAACAAAAAATGACAGATTTGATAATATTCCGTCAACTTTCAATGAGAAATAATGTCAGAATATGTCATTTATACGACAGAATCTGTCATATTATTTCGAGATTTGACATTTTCTGTGAGAAGCTCATGATTTCTGACCGGAAATTGGATCATGCTTTACAGAATCTGTCATATTTTATCAGAAAAGTAATGTTATAATTCAGTAATTTCTGTCAGAATCTTACATAATATGTCATATAATGTCGTAAGAGTTTTCCATTTTATGTGAGATTTTCGTCATTTAATGTCATTTTTTGATGGAATATTATGACCGAATCTGTCGAATTATATCATTCTTTCTTATTTTTTGCGAGATTTTCGTCATTAAATGTTATTTTTTTATGGAATATAATGGAATTCTTCAACATTTATAGAATATTATGACCGAATATGTCAAACCCAAACCCCAATATGTCAAAGCCAAAACCCAAACAAATTATGATAAAATTATCGTTTTCTATCATTTTTTGACATTTTCTGTCATTTTTTTCGATGCAACTATATGTCAAAAAATGGAAAACTGATTCATCATTTTTTGTTAAAAGATGACATTTTCCGACATAAAGATGACAGAATGTATCAAATTCTGTAATTTAATGACAGCTCAAATCTGTCAGATTTCAACAAAAATGTGACACCAAATTATGATAAAAATTATCGTTTTCTATCATTTTTTGACATTTTCTGTCATTTTCTTCGATGCAACAATATGTCAAAAAATGGAAAACTTATTTATCATTTTTTGTTAAAAGATGACTTTTTCCGACATGAAGATGACAGAAAGTATCAAACTCTGTGATTTAATGACGGCTGAAATCTGTCAGAATTCAACAAAAATGTGACAACAAATTATGATAAAAATTATCGTTTTCTATCATTTTTTGTCATTTTCTGTCATTCTTTTCGATGCAACAATATGTCAAAAAATGGAAAATTAATTTTATCATTTTTTGTTAAAAGATGACATTTTCTGACAAAAAGATGACAGAAAGTATCGAATTCTGTGATTTTATGACATTCCGTAAAGTTAACATAATATGTGAGGTTCTGTCCGATTTTCATAGATTATTTCCGACAGGATCTATCAAAATATGTACGATTCCATCAAATTATGTTAGAATCTATTCATTTTCACAGTTTCTGACATTTTTTAACAGATTTCAACATTATTTGTCGAATTCCAATAAGCGGCTTTCCATCAGGGATATGCTTCATATATGCATTATATATAGTGTTTATACGTAGCATATATGTTTTTGTCAGAAAAATATATCGAAAATATATGGGTCATGTATGCGTCATATATTTGGTGCATATATACTGAATATATACGTATTATTCTAGTTTTCGTCACTATATATGCGACCGACATATATATATGTAGCATATATTTTCTGCATATATTTTACATACATAAATTTCCATGGGGGGGATCAGTCCACTCTACCGATTTCCCATGCCACGCGATCTGAGGGAAAACGAGGATGTTTGCCGATCGGTGATTGCCGATAACCGCCAAAGCGATTAATTAGCCAAAAGAGAAAACTCCATTTGCAGACTCGCCGCAAGGTTGCGAAGTGAGTGACGACGGCGGGGTAAGGACGCCATCGACGCCGATAAAGTCGGCGATAAAAAAGGAAAAATCGGCTCTCTCACCCATAGAGGAAGAAACTGATTCTCCAGATTCTTCGGGCGACAGTGCACCAAATTACCAGAACATTGGAAACGACATATCTACGAGGGGAAACTATCCCTACGATCTTAATGACGTCGGGTTGGGTGACGAAGATCCAAGTGTGTTGTTTTGATACAGTTACATGTGTTAAATCTTGTGGTCACTTTTTACTCATTTTCGAGTGTGTAATTTCGGGATTTACTTAAGGCGGGATATACATTTACAACGATCACAAAATCGATTTCTTTTTTTTTTCTTTAAACGATAGAACTATATATGTAGAATACTTTCCTAAAGTTTCAAAGCGAAATTCGAAAAATTTCGATCGTTACAGCCTGTCAACGCTGTGCCTCGCCGCTCGGATTCGGAGCGGGAGTGAACTTCAAACGCGTTTTTCTCGAAACTGCATTATCGAAATTGGCGTGCAGGATTACTCAAAAACTATTGAGCTGATTGAGTTGAAACTTGGTAGAAATATTGATAATATTGGTACCTTCTACTTGACGAGAATTGTTTTTGAAAAATTGGAAAAAAACTACTTTTTTCATCCACATTTTACAGGAAGGTTGCGTGAAATTATGATTTTTTTTTGTAAATGCGTGCCATTTTCTCAAATTCGCATATTCTTCGTTATAATTACCGTCACATAGAAACTATGCATGTTCTAACTGAAAAAAATGTTTGAACTCGTGGCGACCTTGCTGTAACACTCTGCCACAGCTCCGTCATCTTGATGATAAATTAATTTAAAAAAATTGTTTTGTATACTTAAATATACTATTAAAGTATACCTAAAGTTTGATAATTGTCGAATAATTGTTTCTTAGTTTAAAAAATCCCTCAATATTGCTTATTGTTTTCCTGTCTAAATGTATGTCCCGCCTTAATGCGCTTTATATTACACACTTAAGTGTATCATTTCTATGCGTTTATGTGTGTTATCTTATTACTTTTTATACGCTGGGTATTGGTTCAGAGCATCACAGCCCATCTACTGAATGCCAAAAACTGACGCCCAAAAACGAGTCATTTTCATGAATTTTTTAAAAGGTGACGAAATAATCGCTTCATTTTGAAATTTTTACATTATCTTATTACAACTTTCAAGTGTTAATTTTTGTTTCTTTTTTAATCAAAACAAAATGGCGGCGTTATCAGGTATTTCTTTAGGCGTCTTTTGAAAAACTGCTCATGTTATAGCTCAAAAAGTTATTGATCGATCTGGCTGAAATTTTGGGAGGTTTCTCAGGATAACATCGTTGCAAGGATATACCTATGAAAATATAGAAAAGTATAAAATTACAAATAAAGTAGGCTTTGTAATCAAATTTTCATATTTTTGACAATTTTCTCGACAATTTTTACCTCAAACAAGTAATTTATTTTCGCGATAACCTTAAAATATTTGGTTTATTCTTCCAATAATCTTATCGTGAGAAACCTGCCAAAATTTCACCCAGATCGATCAATAACTTGTTGAGCTATAACATGAGCAGTTTTTCAAAAGACGCCTAAAGGAATACCTCATCAAAGTTCCTCTCATAGGCACTTTTATTTTCGATGGCTAGGATCACAAGGCCATTGAAACTCACTAAAGCGCCCTGGACGGTAGGCGCTTCAATGAAACAAGTTTTTTTCAAACGGAAGAATTTGGCGCCCCCTTAAATTGCCGCCCGGGGGCGGTACCCCCCCCCCCCCCAGGCCCCCCCTTAGATCCGGGGCTGCTGAATGCATAGAATATTTTATAAATCCAAAATTCAATCAAATACTCAATTTAGAGTTCTAGATCAATGATTTTATATCTTGATTCGTCATTCCTTGACCTCCTGAAATGATTTTGTTCAAAGAAAATATTTCGCCTACCCATGGAATTGAACCTACGACCTTTCTGCCTATAGTACGCCCCCTGTCCCTACGCTACCGAGTGTTTCTAGCGTCTTGATCGTAGATATGGCATAAGAGACTAAATTAACTCCTATGCTTATTTGTTGCCCCCATGGAAATTTATATACGCAAAAATATACTGCAAATTTATTTGATTAATAATTGTAATATATGTGAAATGTATGCCATATATTGAAAATATATGTTGCATATATGTGCCAAATTCTAATTTTCGTAACGTTTTTATATATGAGATGTATATGCGTGGTATTACTGTATATCAATGTATCATATATCAATGATATATGTAGCATTTACCCTGCATATATACCACATATATTTAGCATATATGTTGCATACACACTGCGTACATACCACATATATACTGCATAAATGGTACATATATGCCACATATATACAGATATGCGTAGCATATCTGTATATAGTGTTTATATGTTATAGCGTACTTTAACTGTAAGTTAAGTTTTTTTAAGTTTAAGTTTTAAGTTTTATTAAGTTTAACTGTAATAGTGTTTATACACGGCATATATTTTTTGTCAGGAATATGTATCAAAAATGTATGCGTCATATATGACGCATAAATGACACATATATGAGTCATATATGACGCGTACATTTTTTATATATGTTTCTGACAAAAAAAATAGTTTGAAAATATATCGAAAATATATGCGTCGTATATGCCTCATATATGCATCATATATAGTCTTTATACGTAGCATATATGTTTTGGTCAGAAAAATATATCGAAAATATATGGGTCATATATGCGTCATATATTTGGTGCATATATACTGAATATATACGTATTATTCTATTTTTCGTCACTATATACGCGACCGATATATATATATGTAGCATATATTTTCTGCATATATTTTACATACATAAATTTCCATGGGGGTGTATCGCATAAACTATATCAATTGGATAACGTCATTGCGATAAATAAAGATTTTTATCAAATATCATGCTATAGCTTTTTTCAAGTATATATACTTCGAAGGATTTTTACGTGAAACAGAGAGGGGGGGGGGGGGGAAATTACACACACACACACACACACACACACACACACACACACACACACACACACACACACACACACACACACACACACACACACACACACACACACACACACACACACACACACACACACACACACACACACACACACACACACACACACACACACACACACACACACACACACACACACACACACACACACACACACACACACACACACACACACACACACACACACACACACACACACACACACACACACACACACACACACACACACACACACACACACACACACACACACATATATATATAGATTATGTTTGGTATTTTACAATTGACATGTAAATTTTAAGATACTCAATTCGGATCAACTGTTTACAAATATGCATAACATGTGTTCAACTTCACTGTAAAACATAAATGCATGATTGAGACTCATTTGATATCCAAACGTGTAAATGCTTGCAATTACATGTGTTGCATGTTTTGAATTAGACATCAATAACATGTTAAAATTTAATGCGGGTCGAGTGTTTAAAAATACACATCAAATGTGTTTGAATTTGCTGTAACACACATAGCTGCGTTGTTTTAAGATGGGAGCCTGAATTAAAAGGTTCAAAAACAGTGTTTTTTCAGGAATCTTTTTAAAAGGGAAAAAAACAAGTGAGCCCAGTAAACATTGAACTATTTTTTCATGTATATTTGAAATGAATAAAAAAACAATCGACATGAAACAATAAAGGATTGCAGATTCATCAGCCTATTCCATGTGCGTCTTGCCACTGCAGTCCCCAAGCGGCGGGAAAGATGCAGCTCGTGATTCTTGACAACCAAATAAACCAATAAAATTTTCAATTGTCATATATTTTTCTTCTGGGTGAATTAAGAAAAAGCTGAAAAAAACCGTGAAATTATAACTTTTCCCAGGTTTGACAAAAAACGTGTTAAAACAAAACACTTTAACGTGCTATACAAATTATTTAAAAAGACTTTTTCAACGACTTTTTTAATTCACTTAGAAGAGATTTTCATACTGAAGAAAATAAACTTCGGTTTGATTCAATAGGTCGTTTAGTTTGTTTTGCTATCACGCCCGCCATTTTGGAAAAATCGTGAAACTGAAAGCTGGAGAAAACACGCTTCAAAGTTCTCAATGGGAGGATATATCAATATAGAATATCAATCGCTTCTTTGCTTTTGGCCTTGTGTCTTCGAAAATATTTACAATTGGCCTCTGTAACTTTGTAAATATATTCTTGGACAGTTTATCTATCGATTTAAGGGGCTATACCAGTGTGAAAAGCTTCAGTCTCTCAGCAGGCATTATTCGAGGAAGAGGAGGGTCTATTGTATGGGCCAGGTATAGCTAATTAGCAGTTTTTATAGTAAATATCACATCATCTTGCAAAAATCGATAGCTAATCTTTAAACGCGTTATTCTCGAAATGAGAATTTTCAAATTTGCTGACATTGTAACTCAAAGAGCAATTATCCGATTGACTCGAAATTTGAACTGAGTACTCTTGAATATATTTACTCTACAATGACGTAGGATGTTTTTGATTGGATGAAAATTGACGATTTGGCATTGAAAAAAAACGACCATTTTATAGCCAAGAAAACAGACGTTTTTTTTTCATAACTACGCCATTTTGTTAGATTTTGATATTTTTCGAAAATTCTACGTCATTGTACAGGAAATACCTTCCAGTTTAACGACATTTTTTCCTTTTTCGGTTTCAGCTACTCAATCGGCCGGAATTATGTCAGCAGTGGAGGATTTTTTTTGGCGCTTCCGAAGGCAGCGCACAAGTCGCTTGGATCTCAATATTTTTTTATGAAAAAATTATGTAATATAGGTCAAATATAGCCAAATATATTCTTAATTTTCCGAAACCTTTAATCGAGTAGGGGAGACCGAGGAGAGTTGTGACAGGGAGTATTTCTCGGAACCTATGGCCGTTAGCGAGCTGGCAACAGCGCATGATACTTTCTTTAGAGGCGCACTACTTCACGCAGTAGGCGCCAGAGACGCACGGCAAGCGGTTGCGTCAGTACGACGTCTGCATGAAAAAAAAACCGAAAAGTAAATTTTTTACCAAAATTTTGATTGTATTTATATTGTAATATATTACAGTCATGCGAATTTGCTATTTTTTCTTTTATTGTGTGGTTTTTGAAGTTTCAAAGCGTAAAATTGTCTTGCTTTTGCATCTTGTTTCGAGATTACGAATTATTATTCTGACCAGGTCGCGATTTTTGGCACCAAGGAGAGTTGTGACACGCTGTCACAACTCTCCTATTTAAGTTTATTTTCTGGTTAGCTTATTTTACATGCTTTTTACAATGTTTTTTTGCGTTTATATGTAATGTTCGTTTATTTTAGTCAATTCTCATAACCTACGTTTGACATAAAAAGTATTCGGCAATTAAAGTCTGCCTTCAAAATGACATTTTTGTCAGGAACCTATTTATGCATGTGGTTTGATGTTGTATGCTGAATTGCTATTGTTTTGTTTCAGAATGCCTAATAATTATACACGAAAGTCTGTCATAACTGTTTATCAGATTAAATTAAGATTTTTGACTGATTTTAAAACGACTGATCTCGTACTGATGCCTTAATTACTTATAAAAGATTTCATAATTGTTGTGTTAATGTTCCATATTATTGTAGTTGCTACGATTATTAAGATTTTTAACTGATGTTAAAACGACTGGTCTCGTTATTATGCCATAATTACTTATTAATACTCGTTATGTTAATAATTCGTGTTATTGTAGCACAATTTTGTCTGATGATAATTAAAGTACTTTTATGCAAAAATAAAAGTGAGTTTTGCTTGTAATTCAGATAAAAGTATTTTTATCTATCAAATATAGTCTAGATACACAGCTGTCACAACTTACCTCGGTACCTGTCACAACTTACCTCGGCGATAGAACAGTTGTGACAAAGGGAATAGTTTCAGTTTTCGCGGATTTTCTGAGAAACCTTATAACTTTAATTAACTTTGATGACTTTTTTTAAAAGAGGAAGGACTGAGATATATTGAGGCATAAGTTCATAATCGTGGTATGTTTTGTTATTGAGATATGTTCTTTTAAGTAAAAATTGTCACAACCCTCCTCGGTCTCCCCTACTTTTCTTCCAAAAAAATCCTGCAAATCACCCAAATATTCTGCGTTCACACTGGTATAGCCCCTTAAGCAATAAAAAATAAACGATTTTTTCGGACCTTCTAATTCAGGCTCCCACCTTAAGTTGTCTGTTGCATTGACACGTGTTGATTCCTAAAATTACACACCTTACGTGTAACAAGTAGCACGCTTGGATTTGCAGCGTCCGAAGCGGAAGAAACGCCGCGGGATGACGATAGACGGAGCCCGCCATTTCTCACGGCCGGAGATACTTCCGGTCACGTGGGCAAATATGAGAATTGCGATAGCAGCAGCGCCGCCACTACGACGAGCAACGAGAGAAACACCGAGGACGACGAGCTCGCCGCGAGGGAGGAGGGGGAGGCGGACTCTTCGTCAGCCGATGGTAGCACTTCCGGTGACGTCGAAGATGATTACTACGTCGAGGATCGCCAAGGCAATGGCCCCGCTGTCGATGTACTCGGGAATGACGACCTTGAGAACGACATAACCGGACACGCGGAAAGAAGCGATGAGAATTTCCTCTCATCATCGGGGAAAAAAGTGAAAACGAATCGACGACCAAAGTCCGCGCCGTCTCGCTCGATTCGTCCGCTCGAGCCTTCGGACTCATCAACGACGCGCGATGACAAATTCATTTCCGA
Source organism: Ophion ellenae (assembly GCA_963210295.1). Lineage (NCBI taxonomy): Eukaryota > Metazoa > Arthropoda > Insecta > Hymenoptera > Ichneumonidae > Ophion > Ophion ellenae. Next base: position 21,649,267 of record OY723392.1, read on the forward strand.
TATTGCCGCTACCCTCGACTCGCTCGAAACGAGAATTGTGAAATCCGAGCGTGATATTTTCGATCTCAGGAAGGAACTGAGCGCGGAAAAAATGAGAGGCCGTAAGCTGGCGAGGCGTTGCGAGGAGGACAGAAAAGTCGCGAGGGAAAGTCTGAGGATCGATCTCGAGCTGTGGATCAAGAAATTGAACGACGGGTTGAAGGGCTACCTCGCGGATTGGCAGAAACGCGAAAGACTCAGACTCAACGAGGAAATATCGAGGATCAGCGATCTATATTCTCAGGCAAGATTTATCGATTGATCGGAAAGGATACGAGGGTGGTATGAAACATCCGTGCGAAAAATTGAAAATAGGGTCAGAGTGGGATCAGTGGCTCGTTTTTTTTTCAGAGGTCTATAACTGCCTAACCAATCACACAATTTCAATGAAACCTTGACTAAACGTGAGGTGTGTTCAATGGCTTCATTTTGTTGAAAGACACTGAACGGCCCAACCCAATAGATATTGAAATAATAACCATTTTAAAAAAATGGGATTTGATCCACTGTGTACTTGGGGTGTACACAGTGAAACATGCCTAATTTCACAGTCAAACAAAATTTCAACATCAAGCAAAATTTGAAGAAAATTACCCTGATCTACTGTACACTTGTAGGTATTGGAGTGCTTTTCTCTATACAATGGGGTGTATTGTACAGTGAACTATTGGAAAATTAATTTAAAAAAGACAGCATATTATGAGATCGATCGCAATCATTTATTGAATATTAATCAACAATGAGTACCTACCTAATGAGGTAGTACCAGTACCTATCTAAATCACAACGCGAAAACTATTCATATTATGACTTACCTCTGTGTACCTCGGAAAATTCAGCCACTGTGTACCGACCCTTTTTTTTCTAAAGCGGGTACTGACAAGTTTCTATTTTTGTTAGGTTAACAAACACAATGCTCAAATGCCGCAATATAGCTGTATATTGCGGGAGAACAATGACTTCGAACATAACTGCGATAGGTAAAGAAGCAAAAAAACATACAAACTCAGCTGGTTTTTCAACTTTTGACACCAAAAATAATATAAAATCACCTCTCACAACCGAATTGCGCGGGATCGACTCACAGACAGGTTCAAACCTATTGGCATCCGCGAGCGGTTCTAATGTAAAAAAAAAGCACATATATACAGGATGTCCAATAGGAAGTTGCTGAAACTAATCAACTGTCATTTTAAAACACGTGCACAGAATCAGAAAAGCCAAATTGCTTTAAATAGAGGCAACTCTGCAGTTTTAAATGCACATAAATAAAACCCAGTCAAATATTTTTTATGTCAATTTATTACATCTTATAAAAATAACGAAAAAGTACCGTGATTAATGATAGATATTTTCGAAGTGCGAACCGTTAGATTGTGCACAAAAATCAATTCTCTTTTGAAAACTGTGAAAAACTGTGTCCAACATATCGGGCGTAATGTCGCGAACCACTTCTTGGATGGCCGCGATCAGTTCTTCTACTGTGCTGGGGTTTTTAGCGTAACAATGATCTTTAATGTAACCCCACAAGAAAAAATCACAAGGGTTCAGGTCCGGTGAGTACGGAGGCCATTCTAGTCCGCCTTGAGCAAATGTAGGATACCCCAGACCGATTACTCGAGTCCCGATTACGCGATGAATAGCTTCAAACACCTCATGAGTCCGGTGCGGCGTCGCTTCATCTTGCATGAAGTAAACATTTTCAACCAGTCCCCTCTTTTTTGCATAAGGGAAGAATTTCGTTTCCAAAAGCTGTTTGTAACTCTCTCCTGTTACCGTAGATTCGAAGAATTGCAAATAAATTCCTTTTACTGAAATCGCTGCCCATGCCGTTACTTTCTGTGGATGAAGGGACTTCGCTAGTGATATGTTGGGATTTTCCGTTCCCCAAAACCGGTAATTTTGCTTGTTTACGTACCCATTCATCAAAAAATGTGCTTCATCGGCATAAATAATCAATTTCTCATTAAGTTCTTCGGCTTCAAACATTCCCGTAATAGTGTTACAAAATTCGATGCGTTTCGTCATGGCATGTTCAGTTAACAATTGATGAGTGCTTATTTTATACGGATGAAACTTTAAAAAATATTTCAAAATGTTGTGTAATGATGATTTGGTTATTTTTAATGCTTGAGCAGCTTTCCGAATCGAATCATTTGGATTTTGTTTGAAATAATTCTCAACTTCGTTGATCTTCTCTGGTGTAGTCACCGTAACAGATGGACCTGGCAACTCGTGTCTACGGTCCTGGAGTGTACCGTACTTCACGAAGTTATCGATTATTCTACGAAAATTAACGTAAAATTACTTCAATGCGGTTTAATTGAATTGAAACACAAGTTGTGTGATAGATGAATATGAATAAATATTCAATTCTTACCTTTTCAGAGTGTTTTCGCTGGCAACTCTATGAGTTCCAACCTTAGTACGAAACCCTCTATACGCATTACTATAAATTTTTCCCCTCGAGAAGAAGCACTCAATAGGATATACTTTTTCTTCCGTGGTGAGCTCACTCATTTTGACGCGCGCGTACTTGCTTCAACCACGGCTGGAATAAAACTGCGGGGCCTCAGGTATGCGCCTTAGAAAAAGGAACCCCTATTGAATTCATGGAGGGAAGAGACACTTATTCAGTTTTAGCAACTTTCTATTGGACACCCTGTACATGTCCACTCCTGAGAAACAGAAAAGGTTCAGTGTACCCACTGTTGCTGCTGTTCCCACTTTGACCCTACTTCATTTTTCGGGATGAACCTTTTCTTTACTATTCAACGTAGTCTCGTTTGAGGCTGACCCACCTCGTCCAATGCTGTTATAGTTTGTTGATCCCTTCCGAATAATAGGATTGGTCCAACTCTGCAGAATAGCTATTCGCTTTCGCAATCAACTCCTCGTTTCAATCAAATCTTCACACCAGCCATTTCTTCATATTGGGGGACAGGTAGTAGTCCCAGGGAGCTAAATCTGAAAAACAGCGGGGTTGCTGAACGAGTCGAAACTAGGGCTTGCAATCCGGAATCTGGATATCCGCCAATTTTTTAAGGGGGTAACTCTCTCTTTGGAACCTTCGAAAGATCGTTTTTTTTGCATATTGTTATATTGTCAACTTTCAAGAATATTTTAAGAAGTACCGGACCCTGAAATTCTAAAAATTGACGAAGTTACACCTATTTTTGTGGAACAGTGTACGTCGGGTTTACCGTGATCCATCGAGTTTTAACGCGATTATTTCGAAACTACATATCTTGACACGGCGGGATTGGTGTCTTGAATAACATTTACACTATTAACTCGAATTTGCACAGTTAGCGTTCAAGCAGGAGTCATTTTCGGTTCACGATCCCATTTTTTAATTGAATGAACCATCAGTTAATAATAATGACGTCAGCATGCTGTTTTTCAAGAGAAAAATGAGGTTTTCTTCGGAGAAACTGTAATTTTTCGTATTTTTCGAAATTTCGAAAAGTGGATCGTGAACCCATAGTCAGTTGGATATATTTGAAGAAATTTTTTTTTTTTTCGTAGCAAATTACATTTGAGCCTGGTAGAGATTCCGCCGTTGTGGTTCTCGCCGCTGAAGGACTGCAGCGCCAACTGCAGCACCACGAACACTTTGAAAGATTTTCTTTCGAAAAAATTTCATTGTAACCTTAAGGGGTGTAATTGTAAATCTTAAGGGGTTAGGCCACAGTAACGGGTATAAAATCATGTGCGAATTTAACAATTTTTTTCGTATGAAAAAGTGATTCACTCATAACATTAATTACACATCTATTTACTATGAATATCAAGGTGTTAGAAAAAAAATATATTTTTTTTTCGATGTACAAAATGGCCGATTACTAATATTTTCTTTTGTTATCTTTTTTTAGGCGCTCCGCGGCGTGACATTTAGCATCCGCAATTTTTTACCTAGAACAAAAAACAAAAATTCTCGTCAATCTACATTAGAATACCTAGAGAGGTACGTAAGGAATTAAGGCGTTACCCCCACTTGTAGCGCAAAAAAGGCCTTTTTCATGAATTTTTTTAAAGAAAACTACAAAACTTTTTTAATCGATAAATATACCATCTTGAAGAACACATCTTGAAGAACTTTCAGCAATTTTTTTATTGAAAAATATCACATTGTTTAGTGGCAAATGGCCGTCAATGAAATAATGTTTTTATATACACGGTTTGCGGTGACCAACATTGCGGCGAAGTGGGTCATCTGAAAAAAAAATGCGGATGGATTTAGTCAAATATAAGTATAAACTAGTCTTTAATCGAAGGATTTTAAAAAATATTCATTTTTCACAAAATGGCGGACAGTCAAAGTTAATGGTTCGATTTTAACGAAAAAAACGGCCGTTTTTTGGCTATAAAACGGCCATTTTTTTTTCGAGAAAAAAAATCGAACGATTAAAGACTACATTTTTATGTATTAAATAAGCCTGCAAAATTTCAAGAAGATCGGTTCATTAGTGTTCGAGTAATCTTGGTCACCGACTTCAGAAATGCCATTTTGAGAAAAACGCGTTTAAAGTTTCAATTTCAGTTTACACGAAGAAAATATTTTTTTTTTGTTAACTTACATAGAGTCACCTATTCCGGGCCCGTTTTTATAAATTCCAGTCTATTATATGAACGTTGTGAATGCCAGGTATACGACCCTTTTCATCGAACAATGCATTGAAGGTCGGAGGAAGGGTCGAGCGCGCCAGACGGCAGATTAGCCGGTCGTTTACACAACGGATTCTTCTCTTTCAACGCTCATATCTCAGTCAATTTTGTTCGGATCGACTTGAAATTTCCAGGACATATTCTCAGACACTTATACTTAAAAAAAAAGCAATAAAAAAATCGATTTTTTCAAACTCGCAAGTGGGGGTAACGCCTTAAAAAAATATTGTTTTATTCAAAAGTTGTACGTATTTGAATTGAGTGGTCGGTATTTGATTGAATTTTCAGTGAAAAATTTCGTATAAAACTGCTCATAAAATGAAGAGTTTTCGATCAATCAGAAATTCCGTAAGTACTTCTTTGCAAAATGCAATGAGGAACATAACTTTTAAATTTGAAGTAAATCGAGTGAAAATTGTTGAAGTTATTTGTCACGCCAATTGGAAAAAAGCTGTTTTGAGAAAACCGCGTTTAAAGTTTTAGGTACTCTATGTCCGTGCCAGAGGTGGGCTTACGCTATACGCTCAAAGTCAGTGAAAAAAACATTTCTTGCGATAAATCGAATAATAACTTATTCTTATGATGATAAAACACCGTTTTAGCGAAAAAAAATCGATTTTTTGAAAATTCTACTGTGGCCTTACCCCTTAAACCACACGCACGCAGTTCTGGTAACGTCATCTGTCGGAAAACAGCGAGAACTTATTCAACATTCCGATACCTCGATACAAATGTTGCAGGAGATCGCCAAGGGCCTGAGGATTAGCTTGAAAGAGTGGCAAACCGAGGACGCGAAAAGTATGCTTGAACTTATCGAGAGACGCGAAAGATCGCGCGCGGACAAAGAGAAGGCCAGTGCCAAAGTGTGCTACGAGAAGATCCAAGCGCACTTGGAGATTCTTGAGAAAAGAAACGCCAAGTCGTACGCAGCGTTGTGCAAGCAGATAGACAGGTGGGAGGACCGATTGCGAGGCGAGATCGTGAAACTGCACGAGGACGGATTGAAAAAACTTCGTCAACAAATCAGCAGTTGGTACGAACGTGTCTGTTTTTTTTCGTCAGAGGTCATTTGTAGGGCAAGGTTGTATAGGAGTACGCGTGCGATAAGAGTACGCAGTTACACCACTGACGAAACGGTTTGCTAATTGAAGCTAAGTTCTGTTGTGTTTAGATCCCTTAACGGCGTAAGGGTTTGTGACATAAAAGTCCATAGTGGAATAAAACGAAGAGACCAGGTAAGTTTGGAGTGTTGGTTGCAATTTCTTATTTATTTTTGACCTTTTCAAAGCATTACAAGTACAAAACACAATTTACTTTTTTCAAAAACAACTATTAATTGCGCACGCCGGTTTACTAAGGTTATTTTTCAAAATGAAAGCAATTTGGCATTCCATCAATAAATGGCAATAACAGTCATAATTGATGAAATTTTGCAGGTCGTATTAGACTACGCAGTGTTTAGGTGCGTAGGAGTACGCGCGTACTCTTATACGACTAAGGTTAATTTTTTTTACAAGTTTTTCCAAAGTATACAAAGACATATATTTATATATATATATATATATATAAACATTTTGTTAAATTGTTAATCTTTCCGAATGACATTCCCCAGAATATTCCACTTCACATCCCTTGTATATTTTTATATTTTTGTTATATAGTATATATTTTACATATACATGAGGCATTCACGTCACTTCAGCCAGAAAAATAAATCCACAAATAATTTTGAAAAATCGAGTTACTTTATTGAAAAATATTCACCGAGTGCCGAAATTAAAAAAAAAACTTCCGACGTTTTTTCTCGTTGGTTACCATTTTTTAACATTTTTCCATTCAAATGGCTGTATCTTTGGCAGGATTTAATGTATTTACATTCGTGAAAGACAAAAATGTGCGGCTTTTTCGAGCCTTCCTGAAAAAAATTAATTTGGATTTTATTGAGCAAGTCGAACGTCCTTTTCAGGGCAAAATATGCAAAAATGTTATTTTTCTCAAGGAAAGACACTTGTTATTTTATTTTTTTAAATTTCCCCGAATTGTGAATATGAAAAACGGATTTTTGCATTTTTTATATTATGGGATTTCTAAGCACCGTGAAGTAACAGCTATTTTTATTTTTTATTAATATTCGATTGAAGAGTGTGGAGCACTCCAAGGCTCCGATACATATGACATATATGTCATATGTATTTCAAAAACCAGGTAAACATACAGCGAGTGCTCCACCCTCTTCAATCAAATATTAATGAAAAAATAAAAATAGCTGTTACTTCACGGTGTTTAGGAATCCCATAATATAAAAAATACCAAAAATCCGTTTTTCGTATTCACAATTCGGCGAAATTCTTAAAAATAAAATAACGAGTGTCTTTCTTTGAGAAACATTTTTTTTTGCATTTTTTTGCCCTGAAACGGATGCTCGACTTGCTCAATAAAATCTAAAATTTTTTCTGGAAGGCTAGAAAAAGACGCACATTTTCTTTTTTGACGAATGTAAATACGTCAAATCCTACCAAAGATACAGCCATTTGAATGGAAAAATATTAAAAAATGGTAATCAACGAGAAAAAACGTCAGAAATTTAAAAAAAATGTCGACACTCGGTGAATATTTTTCAATAAAGTAACTCGATTTTTCAAAATTAGTTGTAGATTTTTTTTTACTGGCTGAAGTGACGTGGAATGCCTCACATACATATGCGAATTCCACGCCATTTCACCTAGCCTGTGACCCCGCCCATTCGTGGTTTTACTGATTTTTTTTTTGTAAAATTGTACTCTAAGCAAGGAATATCTACACCAATTTTAAGTTTTTCATCTCTTCTCTTTTAGGAGTTATAATTTTCCAAAAAATGTCGATTTCAGATGTTCTAAAAAGGTTCAAACGCTGATAACTCCTGAACGATCTGAAATATCGACAAATGTCACTATATAACATTCGTCATTTTGAAGCATACTTTCGGTAAAAAATATGAAAAAAAATATTGCTATAAATCGACTAGTAACTTATTCTTATGATGAAAAAGGACCGCTTTAACGAGAGAAAAAAATCCATTTTTTGAAAATTCTACTGTGGCCTTACCCCTTAAACGCCCGTATGTCTAACGGTTCGCAAATCCCGTTTTGTAGTTTTTATTTTCTCATTGTCAAAAAATTAAGATTTCAAATCACCGCCCACATTTTAATGAGAATCCTAGATATTCTTTCAATTAAACCAAAAATTTCGTAAAATGTATTTGTTTATTTTTTTCACCGCTTTGAAGCTCAGGTGCGTGCTCCTATACCACCTCACCCTATTTCTATTACACAACGACAAAGCGAGTCAAAACATTCGCCACAAAAGAGCAACAATAGCAGACTCATCGAAATCGTTCAACAGGATTAAGGGGGGATTGTCTTTTTTTTCGCAAAATTTACCGCTTTTTGGGAATTTTTTTGTGAAGAAAGTATACAACGGAAAACTTGTGAAACTTGGCATATAGTTTTATTGACCTGTTTGCTACATACAAAAAATTTTTTAAACAATTTCATCAAAAAATCCGCCTCCTACCCCCCTCGACGCGCGATGGTCCTTTTTTGATGGTGTGCACGATTACAGCCTTCACGTTCATCCTGCAACAAAAACCCAAAAAGCATTTTACTTTAGACACATATAGCTATCGTTCGATGAAGGGGAAAAAAAATTGACGATTTGGTGACGTTTTGAACTTGAAGTATCGATTTTTCGAAAAAAATTGATCGATTTTTTGTTATAAATAAAAAACTATTAAACGTATTGCTTTTTTGCTTCATCAAACGATAAAAGGATGTCAGCTGAGCATTCTGTCCAAATTTGAAGGCAATCGATTGAATAGTTTTTGAGAAATCGTGCACACCATCAAAAAAGGACCATCGCGCGTCGAGGGGGGTGGGAGGCGGATTTTTTTATGAAATTGTTTAAAAAATTTTTTGTATGTAGTAAACAGATCAATAAAACTATATGCCAAGTTTCACAAGTTTTCCGTTGTATACTTTCTTCACAAAAAAATTCCCAAAAAGCGTTAAATTTTGCGAAAAAAAAGATAATCCGCCCTTAATGAAAATCCTCCCAATCTCGTCAGGTACGAAGATGGGCGAAAGAAAAATGTCGATTCGCGTGTTAATTGCGAAAAGAACAACGGCGATGGGTGCGGGGGAATAAAGCGAAGCAATTCGTTCTTGGGTGCGGAAGCGCTGCTGCAGATGGAGGAAAATTTGTTGAAGCGTTTGCGGGAGAGTAGCTCGAAGGATTTACGACGTACGGAGCAGATAGTGAAGGCGGAATTGAAGATCCAACGTCGCGAGGTTGCCAAGCGAATGAACGACAAGATAGGCGAGCTTTGGCTGGCGTTCGAGGAGTTTGGCGGAAGTTCCTCGAGTCCGTTCGATCGCGGAAGATCGCGAGGTCGAAACGATCTCGACGTGTGTCACGGTGGGCCGATCATCGGGCATGGCTCGAAGGACCCCCCGTCGAGGCCGGAAGTCTTCGGAGCTCGAAGGATCGGAAGGAAGATCGTGAGATCGAATCAGCCCGGTGGATCGATTTTGAGCATCGGCAACTTCGACGAAGACGGTGATCGTGACTACGGCGAGGATGACGACGAGAATGACACCGCCGGAGAATCCATCGAGACAAACCAAAAAATCATTCCCCTCCTCCCAACCTCACCAGAATTCAATTTTCCGAAAGCTGAGAATGCACTCGCGAATCGTTCGAACGATCGGTCGAAATGACACTCTTCAACGGACAACAAACCACGACTGCAGCTACCCGGAAGTTACTTTGCAGAAACTCCCCGAAGGAAAAGAGCATCGTTGAGCACCAAACAACCGATTTATACTCATACCGGAAACGCCCGAAACCGGAAAGACGAAAAGATCAACTCGGACTGGGACAAACTCGGATGTTTACGCAGCGATCACGAGGTGCGCCGATACGTTTGATTGATCGTTACCGTAAAATGGGGTTACTTCGAACAGGTTCCGGCAGTTTTTTGTTGGTAACTTTGTTTTAAGGGGTTACACACCCCTTAGTCAGGAGGCCCAGAAAGAGCGATTTTTCAAGAATTACGGGGCCAGTCCACTTTGTAAATTTTAAATAATCGATTTTTTTAACTGTTTTCGAAAGTACATTCATTCAGAAATATTGCACGGAAAAAAAAATCCTGTAAATTTTGATGGAAATCCCAGTAAAATGTACTGTGTCTTACATCAATAGCGCCTCTCGGTAAAAAAAACGTCGATATTTGCTACGTAAAACTGTAAAAAGTGCAGGCCACGTTTCACACGAACCCGTGCGGAAAACTGATAGGGCATCCCTAATAAAAATAAGGGCCTTTCAGGGGGCTTTCCTAGTGCTTTCCCTAGTAGGGATTTCCACAATGGGCCCAGACTTGGCCACTATCGGGATAAACTTGTAGGGATTTCCACAATAGGCCCCGACTTGGCCATTATGAGGATAAACCTGTAGGGATTTCCACAAAAGGACCCGACTTGGCCATTATAGGGATAAACCTGTAGGGATTTCCACAATAGGCCCAGACTTGGCCAGTATAGGGATAAACAAGTAGGGATCTCCACAATAGGCCCAGATCTGACTATTATAGCGATAAACCAGTATAAATAGCTTAGGCTACATGGTTGATGGCATTTCAATTATTCAAATCGATTACGTGGGTCATTTGATAAATACCTAGCCTACAAATGAAAACACCAAGATTTTGCTAAAAATAAAATTTATTTTTCAATGTAGTCTCCTTTTAGTTGAATACACTTGGCCCAGCGGTGTTCCAATTTTTTTAACCCCGTTGAAAAAAATGTTATCTCTTGGTCTGCAAAATAGGTCTCCGTGGCGGCGATTATTTCGTTATTGGAGTGGAATTTCTTCCCGGCGAGTGAATTTTTTAGATTCGGGAACAAAAAAAGTCGCACGGAGTCAAATCTGGAGAATACGGTGGATGGGGCAGCAGTTCATAGCGTAATTCGACCAATTTGGCCGTGGCGAGCGCGGAGGTGTGAGCCGGTGCATTATCATGGTGGAAAAGCACTTTCTTTCTCGACAAATGGGGCCGTTTTTCTTTTAACACGGCGTTAAATCGGCTCAATAGTTCGGCGTAGTACTGTCCCGTGACCGTCTTGCCCTTCTCCAGGTAGTCAATAAAAATCACACCTTGAGAATCCCAGAAAACAGTGGCCATCACCTTTCCAGACGACGGGACCGTCTTCGCCTTCTTTGGAGCAGGTTCACCGGGTAAGGTCCACTGTTTTGACTGCTCCTTGGTCTCTGGAGTATACCAGTGAATCCATGTTTCGTCGACGGTCACGTAACGACGCAAAAACTCTTTTGGATTGCGATTAAACAGCTCCAAACACTGCTCTGAAGTGGTCACACGAATGCGCTTGTTGTCTGCAGTCAGAAAACGCGGCACCCACCTTGCCGACAGCTTCCTCATGCCCAAAGTCTCATGTAGGATATGCCACACGCGTTCTTCTGAGATGCCTACTATCACAGCCATCTCGTGCACCTTTAATCGGCGGTCTGACAAAACGATATCGTGTATTTTTGTCACGTTCTCCTCCGTAGTGGCTGTTTTTGGAGCACCTGGGCGTGGATCATCAAAAACCGACGTACGACCACGTTGAAACTCGTTATACCAAAATTTAACGGTCGCCATCGAAGGAGAAGCATCCCCATACACTGCATCCAAGCGTTCTTTAATTTCACTGCGCGATTTCCCTTCCAAAAACAAGAATCGAATCACCGACCGATATTGTTCTTTCTCCATTCTTTCAAAAATCAACGGACACACTTGCTTTCACACGCTCTCAAAAGGGAACTACAAGTCCGATCCGGCTGAAATTTTGTCAGTAGCCGTCTACAAGACGGTAGTACACTATAGTGTATTTCTCTTGCAATAGTGGCACCATCTAGCGGTGAGGCTAGGTACTTGTCAAATGACCCACGTATATACATCGATCGAATAATGTTATCGAACGCAAATTGGGAAAAAGCGTAAGGGCATTAGCAAATAAAAAATCAACGATGAACACAAATATGCAGACAAACATCAGACAGTATTTATTTATCAAATTAAAGAAACCTTTTACATAGATACAAACAATTACTCACGATTTCACTCATACATGGAGTAATGCTAGCGCATAAGTGTGAACAGTCCCAATCGGTTTTCTCGACATTTTTATAGCAACTAATTTCCGCTCAATACTCATCATAGGGAAAATTATTTCTTCTGAAGACTTCGCTGTTATTTCCTATTCATAAACTTTATCTGACTGTGTAGGATAAGTGAATAAATGGGTCTTTGTTTTCCAGATCTTTCCCTCAATGGACATAGATTCTAGCGATTCAGTAGACCCATATATTTTTTTATTTCTACTACACATCCATTACTTAGAATGGATTATTTTTTGTGTTAGTTTTGTCATGGCAGTTTGTCATAAAGGCTCACATGCAAATACGCAATCACATTTCTACGCGCGCACACATACATACACATGTACTCACGCCCACACCTATGCACATGAACAATTACATAAAAACAAATACGGATATACCCTGACGCATTTAACATACACGTATATCCACTGATACGGATATTTTATGGCGCTGAAATGGTTATGATGAGGCGCCGTTGAGGCATTTTCAGGGCGCTAAAATGGTTTTGATAAGGCGCCATTGAGGCAACTTATAGGGCCCCGCTCGTTGCGCCTTTAATGGCCCTTGTTGACAAAGTGTGACCGGCCGCTAACGGCCCTCAGGTGGCTTCAAGATTAGGGCCCGAATAAAGTGAGGGGAATATTATTGGGGCCCGATCACAGCCCCAACTCAATTTCTGCACGGGAAGAACTGTAGGACTAGTGAGTTTATGCTAAGCGATCGATAAACTTTCGCAGTGTGAAACTGTGAACAGTAGATGAACCGCCTCACGAATTTTTACAATGTGAAACTGTAATCAGTAGATGGACCGACTCACGAATTTTTACAATGTGAAACTGTATACAGTAGATGGACCGAATTGCGAATTTTTACTATGTGAAACTGCTAAAAGTAAACGAGCGGACCCACGAATTGTTACATTAAAAAATGTTATAAAATGAACGACTTCGTTGACAAATTTTTACACTGTGAAACAGCAAATAATGCAGATAGTGAATAGCTTTATGTAAAACAAGTATCATTATACGTGAAAGCGAGATAGAAAAGTACAAATACAATACTCGCTTCATTTTTTCCTCTTTTCAGCAGCAACAAATCTTTCACGGCACTTTTTCTTCACTAACAGCTTGTCCTTGTTCACCGTGTGTGTGTCCGTTTTCACATTGATTATAAATAATTGTCGTTTCTCGAAGACACTGCGCAAAACTTTACGCTACCAAACAAACCCAAACAAACGCGTTTTTCTCGAAACAACGTTTTCCAAATCTAGCTCCATCGTATCTCTAAAACCAACAAAGCGATTCTTTTGAAGTTTGAACCACATATTGTAAACATGATTCGCAACAAGATCACCTTCGATGGTCTTCAAATTTTGATTTTTACTCTTTTTTTGCGAAAAACTGCGAAAAAAGCGCGTTTTTTTTTACTTTTTTCGTTTTTCATCTGCCATTTTTTTATTTTTTGATAAAACTTTATATCCGAGGATCTGAATCTAATGGACTTTGATTTTTTTGTTTCGCCCAAGCTGTTGCCGAGTTGTGATGGAACTACCTAGCCCACCTATTTTTGAGGCGTTACGTTAATCTATAGTTTTTGTACTTAAAAATGAATAAAAATGAGTACATTTTTTTAAAAATGTATTTCAAGACTTTTTTATCAAGCCCGATAACTTTCATATTCATATCTTTTATAAAATCCTCAAAAAAATCGCGAAAAAAGCCTTTTTTCGTGGCTCCAAAGTGGACTGGCCCCTTAAAAAAAATGGTTTTCTCAATTTTTGCAATTGGCACGGGGCAGAACTCGAACAATTTTCGTCCAATCGACTTAAAATTTAGTCGGACTTTTCTCGTACTTGACTGTTAAAATTACTTTGACAGTCAAGTACGAGCGCTTTCTTCGATTAATTGAAAATTGTAAAAAATGTATCACTTTATATGGAAATAATAGTCGAAGAAAACGAACTTTTTTTCAAACTCGTCTCTATTTTTTTTCATTATTATTCAATTTCCCGTACTTAACTGCCAAAACTAATATAATTAACTCGGGCTCGCTGCGCGCACATTGAAGCATTTTGGGGCTTTGTTAAGGGGTCTTTAGACGCTAAAAAGGCTATATTCATGATTTTTTTGATAGGTTTATATTATAGATATTGATATAAAAGTTGTTACACTCAATAAATACACTTTCGAAATACATTTTTTTTAATTTATGTATTTATGTAACCCAAACAAACTTTAAACGCCTTTTTCTCGAAACAACGTTTTTCGACGGCTTTTTGATAAAATCTTCGAAACTACTGAACCGATCTTTTTGAAATCTTAACCACATATTCTTTACAACTATAGCTATAGCGCATATCAAGGCTTTTCTTAAATTTTGATATTTACTATTTTTTTTGCCAAAAACGGTGAAAAAACACGTTTTTTTTTTTTCGAGAAAAAAATCCCCCATTTTGTTATTTTTGCATATATAAAAAATCGTATGATATGCGCTATAGCCATTAACATACTGAATCTAAAACCGTTTGATTTTTTTGTTTCGAATGATCCATCTCCGAACTTTCATCAACAGCGCAGACCTACAATTTTTTTAGGAAATTTTTTTAACTGCCATTTTCGTCTATCAATAGTGACTCAAATAAATAAATTAATTAAAAAAAATGTATTTCGAAAGTGTATTCATCAAGTGTAACACCTTTTATATCAATATCTATTATTACGGATATTTATATAAAAGTTGTTACACTTAATAATTATCAAAAACATTCAATTAAAATCAATCAATAAAATAAATCAACCTATCAAAAAATGCATGAGAATAGCCTTCTTAGCGTCTAAAGTGAGAAGGCCCTTTAAGGGGTTATTTACAGTCAGGAGGCCCAAAAAGATCGATTTTTCAAGCATTTTTTTAAAAACCTTTAAATTTATTAATGTAAAAAATTGTACACATATTATGGTAAGTTTGAACTGCATTTTAACATCTTTTATTCGTAAAAATAATTATTTTGAAAGCTGATATAGCTGATCTCCGGGAGCGCCTCCAAAAAAGGCGTCTTGCGGTGAGCACGATATCTCTGGACCGGTTCATCTAAACTGAAAAGACCAAGAATATTTCGTTAATATAATGGATTATCTTGTAATTGATCGAAGGAATGAGCAAAATAATATTTTTTGACAAAATGGCGACTTCTAAAAAAAAATCGATTTTGATAAAAATGTAGGCCTTAAATTGTTCATAAAATGGACAATATTTATCGGTGAAAAAAAAACCCTCGATTAATTACTAAAAAATATACTTGAAAACATTGTGTTAAAATTTGAGACTGATCGGTTGACCCGTTTCCGAGAAATCTCGCTCACCGACTTTAAAAGCACAGTTTTGAGAAAATTTACAAATTACTAAATTAACAAATTTACAAATTGAAACATTACAAATGCGCGTGTATCTTCGAGAATATTCGCCGGATTGACAAGAAATTTTCTGTGCATGTACTTAAATATATGTACATTACGAAAATGAACAAAAAAAACGATTTTTCAAATTTTTTTACTATATATGATCCCTCAACGTAGCCCCAAAGACTGTCAAAGTTCCCCTTGATGTCAATATAACCCCGTTTTACGGTACCCACTCGCCACTGATAACCCAACCCCTCATCGGTTTCTTTCGCAACCTTCGTACGTCAGGAATCTCCCGCTGGAAGGATTTTTCCGTGACCCAACGTGCGATCCCATCACATCCCGGATATACCAACGAGAACGATAATGCAGCGTCTCATCTTCGATTGGAACTTCACCACACTTCCGTTTCTCGTGAAACGGCTTCTCGTGATGAATAAGCGTACACGCATGGGCGTATCAAAGTGCGCACACGTGTACGACGGCGTGGTCAAGACTTGAAAGCGGCTACATATACACACGTATATGCGTATCAAAGTGCTCGTTGGTGCATAATCCTTGTGGATCTCGTGCATAATATCTATTATGCGGTAAAGCTGTACATACGTAGGGCACTCTGCGGCTCCTTCTCGAGTTTGCACTCCATGTCGAGCCCCTCAACGACCACTTTTATCATTGATCCTATAGATACACATGCGTCTACAAGTGTAACGAGTTTTCGTCCTTTTGTTTCCTCGTGCATTCCACTCTCGTCGAGTTAATTCAGCCATTTCGAGTACACTCGCGCACTCTCGTTTCAAGATCCCCAGTATCAAAACGCATTTGGCCTCCGTATCGCATGCGCAATATGAATATACAACGGGTGTCCCCTATTAATCTTACCCCTGATTTATCGCGATAAATACTGCTCCGATCAAGTATTTAGGACAATCAAACTTTTAGGGTTCAAAGGGGGACGTTCGAAAAAAAAAACTTTTTTTCTCCAAAATTCAAAATGGCGACGCCAAGATGGCCGACGTGCTTTTTTTAAATGAGGTGATGAATTCTTTTTCACGAAAAAATTAGTCAGGCCGATACTAACAACTTTTGTGGGGAACACTTTTTAATAGCGTTTATCATTTTTAGGTTAGAATACCATTTTTTGCTATTTCAGCGCTATCCACAATGTACCACGAGGAGGTGAACTCTTCAACATCTCTGGTGCAAAGCTGCGTGCGTATGTGGGTGTGAGATTGTTTGCTTTTTTAAAATGAGATCATGAATTCTTTTTCACGAAAAAATTAGTCAGGCCAATACTAACAACTTTTGTGGGGAACACTTTTTAATAGCGTTTATCATTTTTAGGTTAGAATACCATTTTTTGCTATTTCAGCGCTATCCACAATGTACCACGAGGAGGTGAACTCTTCAACATCTCTGGTGCAAGTGTGCGTGTGTATGTGGGTGTGAGTGTGTTTGGGTTTGTTCGATAACGAAAACAAATCGAAACAAGGACTAGGTCTCTGCCGCTCGTCACCTCCGGTACCAAACAACCCCAAACAAACTGACACGCACACTTACACTTGTTTGTTTGATGACGGAAGTGACGAGCTGCAGATACCTAATCCTTGTTTGGCTTTGTTTCCGTTATCGAACGAACCCAAACAAACGTAAACAAACTCACACTCACACACAGACTTTACCTCTCGCGGTACATTCTGGATAGCGCTAAAATAGTGAAAAATGGTATTCTAACCTAAAAATTATGAATGTTTTCAAAAAACTTTTCCTACAAAAGTTGTAAGTTCGGCGTGACAAATTTTTTGGAGAAAAAATTCAGGATCCCATTTTAAAAAAACATGTCGGCCATTTTAACGTCACCATTTCGAATTGAGGACTGACATTTTTTTTTAACGTTCCTCTTTGAATCTTAAGAGTTTTATTATACTCAATACTTGATCGGAGCAATATTTGTCGCGATAAATCAGGTGTAAGATTAAAATGGGACACCCGGTATATATATATATATATATATATATTTCATTCGTGCGCTCTCGTACGTGTCTCTCATCAAGTTAATGATCCTCTTGACTAGCTCTCTCATATATATATATATATATATATATATATATATATATATATATATATATATATATACAGGGCGATTCACTAGAAGTTAGTCACTCGGAAACCCCTATAAATATTGACTTTAGATGGAAAAGTCATGGACTAAATTTGACTGGTTTGCCAAGCTCTACATTTTGGTAGCATTAGGTTTTTTTCAAGTGGACACATCAACCTGATTTCAAGGTCATCTCCATTTTTTCACATGGGAACCCCGTTTTTTTATTGGCCAGAAATGCAGAGTACAAAAAACAAACCCGATAACCTAGAATATCATGATCTCGGGATGACCTTGAAACACCGAAAAATTTGCCGAACAGCAATTGAAGCAAGGCAAGCAAAAGAGACGGTGGTTTCAGATGCAAAGGGTCCACTGAGATGAGGCCAAACAAATTTTTGAACATGTCGTGCAATGGAAACATCATTTGCGGCCGAAACCACCGCCTTTTTGCCTTGCTTTCATTGACGTTTTACGTACTTCTTGGTTTTTCACGCTCGTCCCAAGGTCGTGATGTTGTACGTTATTGGTTTTGTACTTTTGTGCTCTGCATTTCTGGCCAATAAAAAAACGGGGTTGTCATTTGAAAAAAATGGAGGTGACAATGAAATCCGGTTGATACCTCTACTCCAAAAAGAATCGAAGGACAGCAAAATGTCGACATTGATAAACCGTGCAAATTTTGTGTCTGATATTTACGTCTAAAATCAATTTTTGCAGGCGTTTTCGAGTGACTAACTTCTAGTGAATCAGCCTGTATATATATATATATATATATGTATATGCCTTGAGATTGCGTCGGTCTTTTCTCATTTCTCTTGTGCGATTGCTCCTTTGGCTACTCCTGGTCGTATCCGCGTCTCTGCATACGCCCTTCCGCCGAGTCACGCGGCGGGAATACATCGCACGCATACGGTGCAGTCGCAAACGACCATGAGATTTCAAGACGTCCCTGCAGACACGTCTTGAATTTTTTTTAACATTTTTTTTTCGTCTCTTTCGCAATGTCTCTTTTTTTTCATTATTTTACACATTTACTTTTTTAGTTGTGATTTTTCATTTTTTATAGATGCTCGGCCATGAGTATTTGATACGAGAAACATGTATATTATCTATTACTGAAGTGACTCCCGTGAGGGTGAATTATTCGATGACGAATATCGCAAAATGATGTCAAATAAAGGCACGGGGTGGCTTTCACCGTATGGTGTTCTTTTAAACTCGTTGATATGTATTGTGTGCACGCGCGTATTGTGCCCGTCCGTTCCGACGCTTTCTCGGGTGCGGGTCAAAACTTCGAATGGCTAAATGTAGAACGGCAAAGGTTTTGAAATTACAGAATTATCAACCGAAAATAACGAAGGTTAAATTATTCGAATTATTCACCGACTTGGGGTTTCGATTTGTTCGGTGTGTTTATACCGGAATATCGATATTATATTTCTCATTATTTTGTTTAATCTTATATTTATTTTCGCTATGAATCAATTTCGAGATATTTGTTTTCGCAATTTTTATTAACTATTTTACAGACTATCACAAGATTGATCCATCTATATTGGGATGTTCGTTAAGGGGTTACCCCTCACTTGCGATTTTGAAAAAATCGATTTTTTTATTGCATTTCTTTAAGTATAAGTATCTGAGAATATGTCCTGAAAATTTCAAGTCGATCCGAACAAAATTGACTGAGATATGAGCGTTGAAAGAGAAGAATCCGCGTTGAAAGAGCGTTGAAAGAGAAACTTTAAACGCGTTTTTCTCAAAATGGCATTTCTGAAGTCGGTGACCAAGATTACTCGAACACTAATGAACCGATCTTCTTGAAATTTTGCAGGCTTATTTAATACATAAAAATGTAGTCTTTGATCGTTCGATTTTTTTTTTCGAAAAAAAAATGGCCGTTTTATAGCCAAAAAACGGCCGTTTTTTTTTTCGTTAAAATCCAACCATTAACTTTGACTGTCCGCCATTTTGTGAAAAATGAATATTTTTTAAAATCCTTCGATTAAAGACTAGTTTATACTTTTATTTGACTAAATCCATCCGCATTTTTTTCTTCAGATGATCCACTTCGCCGCAATGTTGGTCACCGCAAACCGTGTATATAAAAACATTATTTCATTGACGGCCATTTGCCACTAAACAATGTAATATTTTTCAATAAAAATATTACTGAAAGTTCTTCAAGATGTGTTCTTTAAGATGGTATATTGATCGAATAAAAAACTTTTGTAGTTTTCTTTAAAAAAATTCATGAAAAAGACCTTTTTTTGCGCTACAAGTGGGGGTAACGCCTTAACTACCGTAAAACGGGGTTACTTTGAACAGGTTTTGGAACTTTTTTGTAGGTAACTTTTTTTTAACATCCTACGTTCAAATTTTTTTTGCTCAAATAGAACAATGTGTCCTTTGGCTATCAAATGTATAAAAAAGTCAAGCACCCCCCCCCCCCCCCCACAATTTTATATATAAATAATTTTTTAAGTGCCAAAGTAACCTCGAGTGTGTTGTTTCTAGAACAAGGCATTAAAATGCATCTTATGTGTAAGATTAAGGTTTACTTTGACATGATTTTGGTAAAAAAATGTAATATATTATGCATTACACATGGAATTCGATGAAAAACAACGATTTTTCACTATGAAAATTTCATCTTTATTAAGAAAGCATTTTACATAAAAATGTCAAGTACGTAGGGTACTATTTTAGGCACTTGCTCAGTCTTATAAATATCACTGAGATCAACATCGGCTTGAACGACATTACAATCAACTATAGCAACTTTATAATAAACTGGAACAATCAATTTAAACACATTAAAATGCGCGAACGTTTAAACCGTATTTTGGCGCCCCGTTAAAGTAGACCCAAAAACTGTTAAAGTTACCCTTGATGTCAATTTAACCCCGTTTTACGCCATTTAATTCGAAATTTCGGTCACTGACTCACACTGACACCCCCCCCCACACAACTTCTTCCTCCTCCCCCCCCCCTCCGCCCCCTCGCACTCTCTCTCTCTCTCTCTCTCTCTCTCTCTCTCTCTCTCTCTCTCTCTCTCTCTCTCTCTCTCTCTCTCTCTCTCTCTCTCTCTCTCTCTCTCTCTCTCTCTCTCTCTCTCTCTCTCTCTCTTTCTCTTGAGAGTACAGGTCGAACCACGTGCGTGCGGTGTTACAGTACCGTACGAATATAGTGGAAAAGTTACTACTATGTGTTTTATTACGATAATTACACTCCTCGGTGAGCCTGAACAGCCACGCGGGTTTTTACTCACTCGAAGAGTGGTAAATATACGCGCGCTCTCCTAATCTCTCACGTACTCTCGTTTCTCGCGAACTTCGAGATCACTCGAGTATAATATATATATATATATATATATATATATATATATATATATATATATATATATATATATATATATATATATATGGGCGTGTGTGTGTATGTGTGTAATATATGCGTTATAGCGGAGCTCGCACCGTTCACGAATTTGAGAGTTTTCCACCCCCCTCTCGCCCTCCGGATGTGTAGGAACGAACGTTGCTCGATGATGTCTGGTTAAGCACGAAACATTCTACAGGGACCGGTAGTGCTTCGACGTCTAATAAATTTACGCTTCTGAATACATACGATCTGCATGACATAGCTGCAAAAGTGCATCGCACCTCGTCGAAACGCAACCACGCAACGTGCACAATTGCCCCGTTGGCTATTACCACAAGCTACTTTACATGTCTTCCCAACTACCGACTCGCACTCTTCAGTGTTATGTATTGAATTCTGCATATATGTATATAAATATGCGGAAAGCGATTTTGAGGACATTCGACTTACCCGTCCCCATAGCAATGAATCCTTTGCATAGCATCGAATCGTCTCACAGTCAACGTTACTTAAGGGGTAAGGCCACAGTAGAATTTTCGAAAAATCGATGTTTTTACGCTAAAACGGTGGTTTATCATCATAAGAATAAGTTATTATTCGTTTGATGGCAAGAAAATTTATTTTTCACCGACTTTGAGCGTATATCGTAAGCCCATCTCTGACGCGGCTATAGAGTACATAAAACTTTAAACGCGTTTTTCTCTAGACAGATTTTTTCCAATTGGCGTGACGAATAATTTGAACAATCTTCACTAGATTTACTTCAGATTTAAAAGTTATGTTCCTAATTGCATTTTGCAGAGAAGTACGTACGGAATTTCTGATTAATCGAAAACTTTCCATTTTATGAGCAGCTTTATACGAAATTGTTGACTGAAAATTCATTCAAATACCTACAACTTTTGAATAAAACAATGTTTTTGAAATTCCGTACGTACTTCTCTAGGTATTCTAATGTAAATTGACGAGAAATGTTGTTTTTTGTTCTAGGTAACAAATTGCGGATGCTAAATGTCCCGCCGCGGAGCGCCTAAAAAAAGATAACAAAAGAAAATATTAGAACTCAGCCATTTTGAACATAAAAAAGAAAATTCCAACAGCTTGATATTCATACTCAATAGACGTGTAATTAATTTTATGAGTGAATCACTTTTTCATACGAAAAAAATGGTTAAATTCGCACATGATTTTGTACCCGTTACTGTGGCTTAACCCCTTAAACCCCAATGTCTTAAAAATCCCCTGTCGATACATGTAAGCATTTTTAATATACAAATGATTGAACGGATTGGCCTGCAGCTAGAAACTACGATAGGCTTTGAATAGTTTAGCGGATCGTCCTGAAAGTGACTATAGATGTGCCGATAGCCTACATAGTGTTCTCGAAATATTTTTTCTCCATATATTTACTGTACTGGTCAAAAGTTCTCGATCGCTCTGAATAATTGCAAATTTTTCGATCACTTTGGATAAATGCCAAATTATATTAGAATAGTATAATTCCGTTTATTAGAGCTATACAGTATAACATGTTCATAAAATAGGAAATGAAATGAATTGTATTATTCTAGTATAATTTAGCAATTACCCAAAGTGATACAAAACTTTTTACCGGTACTGTACATATATGTGGTATAGAAAATGAAGAGGCGAAGTATCATGGCTTCATCAAGGCATTTTACTAAATCGGCAGGGCTCGGAATCGAGTCCGCATGAAGCAGGATGCTATTAAAACTACACTCAAGATTATCGATAAAATGTAAACGGTTCTTTCGAAGGAAAAAATGCCCTCAACGTTATCAGCAAGGGTCGCGATCAGTTGGTGATTACATTTTTCATTCCAAGGGAGCACAATGCGGATTGATTTTTCTCAATTCGTATGTAAACCTGGGTATATCGTGTCGGAGCCGTAGAAAATGTGTGCCAAAGGATTTTTCGATATTCGAAGTGGTTCACAAGTTACGGTCCTGGAACGGAGCAGGTATACGAAGCAGGTATACGGAGCAGGTATACTTTCAAACGCGTTTTTCTCGAAACACCATTTTTCGAAACGGTGACCACGATATTTCAGAAACTACTGCACCGATCTTGTTCAAATTTATACAGCATCTTTAATATGTTATAAGCCAGCGATTGAACTAGGATTATCATGATTGCTTCGATAGTTTTTTTTGTACGAGCGAAAAACTTAAGAAAAAATGAGTAAAAAATAGAATGTGATTTTCAAAAGTGTATAAAACAGTCAATTTTTGTAATTTAGAATTCACTCTAGTTCAATCGCTAGTCTTAAATATGAAGATTAAAATGCCGTTTGGTTTTTTGATTTCAGATAAGCAGAACAGCCGCAATCTTGGTCACCGTCAAGCACCTCTTTTACTTGATGTCTTCCTGTCGGCCACTATAACTTTTATGCTATTATATATTTTGACTTCAAAAAATTTGTAAAGCTTATTTACATGTTCATAAAGATTATGCAAAAACAATGAGTTTGATTATTTCAATGCTTTGCCCGTAAAAAATTATTGAAAAAGCCGTAAAAAAACAGCCGAGAAACTAGAGGACCGCCTTAAGTACTGGAAAAATCACATACGTATCGAAAGGTATCTATTATAAGCGTATTAAAATTAATATGCACAGATTGTATTTTTAAATTTAAAAAAAAAGTAAATTTGGCATAGAAAAGTGTATTAATTTTTCGGTGTTAGGTTAGTGGGATTGTTATTATTTACTTTGTGCGTCTTTAATAAACTCTGTATCAATTTTAATATACAAATTCCGGATTTTTTTTTTACTGATTCAGTCTGTGAAAACTAATAATCGTTATTTTATAAAATGAATACACTACGTTTTGAATGTCTAGATAATGTGTAGTAAGACTGTAATACCAAAGTCCTGGAAAAATCATATAGCTGTTCAAAGGTATCAGTTGTGGATATATCAAAATTGATGCGGATAGATTTTGGTTTGTTCGGGTTTAATTAGACTTGGCTGCTTGTTCTGTTAAATCACCACGTACTTATTTATTTTTTCCTTAGGTACACACGCTTTTCGCGTTTGTTACCGATTCTTCCCCTCATTGTGACCGTTTCTTTCCTCTACTGTTTACTCCTTTTTTTTCCTGTTCCCCCCTCTTGCGGCCGCAGCCGACTTCCCCCTCTGTATTATATTCATCGTGACATTTCTGTAATGGGTATAGGGAAACTGCGGAAAACCTATACCAATACAGCCGGTCATCGAGTTCGCCCCCCAGTCGTGGAACTAGTCTTATTTCGCTGCGAAATGCCGAAGAAAAACATTTCACGACGAAATATACGCGACTGGGATTCGAACCCGGGACCTCCCGGTACACTGGTTTAGTGGCGAGCACGCCAACCGCTATACCATCGCACCGGGTGTTCACCACTTACTTTAGATTCGGTGTTACTCGATACGTTTCTTTATGATTTGATTTAACATGCTGACCAAAGCACGAATTTCAAGTTTTCTGCACTGAATTATATATTAAATCAGACTATTAGAATAAACATATACTAAATCAGAAAATGTACATGCCTTCGTATTGTAAATGTCCTATTGATTTCTTAATTTTCTCCAGTCTACCATAATATTCAGTGTACAAAAAATGGTATACTCCTGAACCAAGTATGGTAAAAATTAAGAGTCAGTTTGTCATTTTCTTACTTTGTCTACATTTTATATATTCAAAACGCTTGTTGTATTTTTCAACTCAGAATATTTATTTTTCTTTTAGACGCCTTGAAAAATTGTAGATAGTGTATTAATATTCAATTCGTACGTATTACGAAATGTAAAACCGTATGAAATGTAGGTCCGGTATTGAATTTTACAACACTGAAGCCTAAATATTCATTCATATACTAAATTTTGAAATTCATTTGCCATAGTATTGTAAAAGTCTTTAAAATATCATATTTCTTTAAACAGGGTTTTGTAATATTCAATGTGCCTAATGTTCAAGGTATTGTACTTTTAAACAGAGTGAAGTTAAAAATAATAGTCATATTGCGATTTTAATACTTTTTGTGTAAATAATGAAATCATATACGTGTGTTGCATTAAACAAACAAATATTTGTATTGTTATGATGCGCGTTGAAAAACTCGTACGCAGCATACTAATATTCAATGTCCCATATATGAAAATGTATACGAATCTATCAAAATTCATTTACATTACTGAAGTTTCCATTACTGAAGTGCGAATTTGCGTTTCATATTCCGAGTTTGGAAATTTTCAATTATAAAAGTATAGTAAATTTAATGACTTTTTTTTACCGTAAACGCCTCATCTATATAGCAAAACAAAAAAGGTAACGCCAAACGCCCTTCAAGGAAAACAAAAGATAAAAAGAAATACGTAAAGTGGTAGATTTTGAACGTTTCTGAAAAAGAGGAAGATGTGGGATGATTTTGCCTCGTCTCTTGTGGTCCGTTCGATCAAATTCGCTCTGGCGAAGAATGGGTTTAGTGCAAATTGCAAAAATAGCTCCACGTGAAATGTGTCACTGGAAACACCACGTTTTATGTGCGCATTAATTGCAATAGTGATTATTCCGATTGATTACTTTGTGGTTTAGTTTCTTTATTAATGTTTGATTACTTTAAGTTGATTTTCATTATTGTCTTTAAGATTAAAAGAATTATACTTCGTTGTGAACTTAAAATGTTCCATGTCATCGTTAGTAAACTAGGTATCTAAAGACTGTTTGGCGCATATATATTTTTCATTGAAAAAAACAATGATTGCGATGATGATTCTCAAAATAAAAGACTGATTGGTACGTTTTACATACAGACGGATGGTACCGTTGAGCGATCCATGTTTTATTCCGCTAGCCGCCACATGCGTCGCTGCTATCGGAGGGTACCCCCCACCCACGCTCTTCTGTGATCTCTCCCTTCCCCCTTTGCCGGTTATTATTTCCCGTATTTTCAGATGAACCATAACCTCGGGCCGTGTGTCATCTGATGCTTTCGAAGTATTTCTTTAACGAACTCGAATATTTAACACTGAACTGATGTTCGTCTATAATCAAGTAAAAATACATCGCCGTATACTGGTAAAATTGAAAAAGATGATGACCCAATTAATAATATTTTTACTAATGCAGAAAAACCCATAAAAAATAAATCAATAATTACAAAACAAATGTTCACTTAATTTGGGACCGTAGATTATGCACACAATTTTTACTTACCGCCATGAATTAATCCGAAGATTGTAGAAACTGAAAAAAGTGTTTACCCGACCAATCGAATCATTTAAATTCGTCAATAATACGTATACAAAAAGAAAGTGACAAATAAATGTAACAAAAAAGTTTTTAACGCATCTGAATTAATAAACTATTTTTTTACCTGGAAATAAAAAAAACTTGTTTGAGAATCGAACCCTGACGTTTGGGGTTGCCAAACTGACAATTTGGTAATTTGGCATAAAGATCGTTTATGTTCATTATAGCTGCTTGGTTCTGCAGAATTGTTGTATGATATGCAGATGACCTCAATTATGATGGTGTATCTCAATCATTTTGGTCTTCAGTAAGCTTATTTGTTCATTTATTTTTTCTATTCGAATCCCTATCAAATGTGCGATAAACTGGGTTAGGGGCACGGTCGACGACGCATGCGCCTCCATCAGGACAATGAGAGAGACAGACAGAAGCTATTCTGTCCGTGTCGCACGGTACCCTTCAACAGCAATGCCACCTAGTGGCGAAAAATGTAAAGAAACGTGGATCAGCCAAGCGTACCTACCAAATCGTGGTCGTTTCCAGACCTGTATATAAGACCGTCGGTGAGCCTGTCTATTGCTTGCTGAATCTTACCCCTTATACTGTAACAACTAACCCCTGGTGCGGGGCAAAAGTTACACTGCCATTTTAATTTTAAAGGGAGGGTAGGGGTTTCTGCGTGAAAAAAACACTTTTTTGCGATTTTTTTCATCTATATGGATAGAGTAAATTTATTGAAACCTTTTGCACAATGTTAAGTGTCATTTCAAGAACATTCCGTGAAATTTGTACCCGAAAATATCCACAAAAGTTTACATCTAATTTAAAAAAAACGGCTACGTACTCCCAAGAGAATCCCGTGCGGAAATTGAGTTGGGGCTGTGATCGGGCCCCAATAATATTCCCCTAACTTTATTCCGGCCCTAATCTGGAAGCCACATGAGGGCCGTTAGCGGCCGGTCACACTTTGTCAACAAGGGCCATTAAAGGCGCAACGACCGGGGCCTTATAAGTTGCCTCAATGGCGCCTCATCAAAACCATTTTAACGCCCTGAAAATGCCTCAACGGCGCCTCATCGTAGCCATTTCAGCGCCATAAAATATCCGTATCAGTGGATATACGTGTATGTTAAATGCGTCAGGGTATATCTGTATTTGTTTTTATGTAATTGTTCACGTGCATAGGTGTGGAAGTGAGTACATGTCTATGTATGTGTGCACGCCTAGAAATGTGATTGCGTATTTGCATGTGAGCCTTTATGACAAACTGCCATGACAAAATTAATATAAAAAATAATCCATTCTAAGGAATGGATGTGTAGTAGAAATAAAAAAAATATATGGGTCTACTGAATCACTAGAATCTATTTCCATTGAGGGAAAGATCTGGAAAACAAAGACCAATTTATTTACTTATCCTACAGTCAGATAATGTTTATGAATGGGAAATATCAGCGAAGTCTTCAGAAGACATAATTTCCCCTATGATAAGTATTGAGCGGAAATTAGTTGCTATAAAAATGTCGAGAAAACCGGTTGGGACTGTTCACACTTATGCGTTAGCATTTCTCCATGTATGAGTGAAACCATGAGTAATTGTTTGTATCTATGTAAAAGGTTTCTTTAATTTGATAAATAAATACTGTTTGATGTTTGTCTGCATATTTGTGTTCTTCGTTGATTTTTTATTTGCTAATGCCCTTAGGCTTTTTCCCAATTTGCGTTCGATAATATTATTTAATCGATGTATATAATCGATTTGAATAATTGAAATACCATCAACCATGTAGCCTAAGCTATTTATACTGGTTTATCGCTATAATAGTCAGATCTGGGCCTATTGTGGAGATCCCTACTTGTTTATCCCTATACTGGCCAAGTCTGGGCCTATTTTGGAAATCTCTACAGGTTTATCCCTATAATGGCCAAGTCGGGTCCTTTTGTGGAAATCCCTACAGGTTTATCCCCATAATGGCCAAGTCGGGGTCTATTGTGGAAATCCCTACAAGTTTAGCCCGATAATGGCCAAGTCTGGGCCCATTGTGGAAATCCCTACTAGGGAAAGCACTAGGAAAGCCCTGAAAGGCCCTTATTTTTATTAGGGATGCCCTATCAGTTTTCCGCACGGGATGTAATTGTGAAGCTACTATCAAAATTTTAAATCGACCATGCAAAGGTGTTCGAGTAATCCGTCCTTCCAGTTTGGGAAAAGTGGTTTCGAGAAAAACGCGTTTAAAGTTGTACGAGGCATCTGAAAGAAGTCCGAAGCGCTTCGGCAAAATCGGTAATTGAACCTTTAAAAAAAAATACGCTACATGACCAATTGCATATTGTTTTTATGACCCCAAAGGATTTTTTAAGTAAAAAAATATTTTTTCTATGATCCTATAATGGTGTTATCCCTTAAGGGGGGATTGTCTTTTTTTTCGCAAAATTTACCGCTTTTTGGGAATTTTTTTGTGAAGAAAGTATACAACGGAAAGCTTGTGAAACTTGGCATATAGTTTTATTGATCTGTTTACTACATACAAATTTTTTTTAAAAATCACTACCAAATATTTGGTAGTGATCGGACATATTTAGATTTGTATTTCATTTCAATAAGTGACCTTGAATAACCTTGAACGACTTTGACCCCGTGATGTTTTTTATGCGGCTTAAGGTGCCCCACAAGATGGTTAAAAAAAAGTGAAAACACTGTGCGTCAACGCCTCCACCGAAATATGAAAACCCCTTCACACCGTACAACTTTTGTCTGGAATTTTTTTTGTGACGTCGATAATTACCGAGTTATTTCGGGTGGCAGAGATAAGAGGGACACCCTATATACTCGTATTGTAACAGCCACGATGTCGATGTTCCGTAACTACATATATGAGGCATTCCACGTCACTTCAGTCAGTAAAAAAAAACCACAAATAATTTTGAAAAATCGAGTTACTTTATTGAAAAATATGTACCGAGTGTCGAAATTTTTTACATATATCTGACGTTTTTTTTCGTTGATTACGATTTTTTAAAAATTTTCCATTCAAATGCCTGTATCTTTGGCAGGATTTGACGTATTTACATTCCTAAAAAACGAAAATATGCGTCTTTTTCTAGCCCTCCAGAAAAACATTCATTTAGATTTTATTGAGCAAGTCGAACATCAGTTTCAGGGCAAAATATGCAAAAATATTTTTTTTTCTCAAGGAAAGGCACTCGTTATTTTATTTTTTTAAATTTCCCCGAATTGTGAATACGAAAAACGGATTATTGGTATTTTTTATATTCTGGGATTCCTAAACACCGTGAAGTAACAGCTATTTTTATTCAAATTTTTAAAAATTCATATTGTATTGAAGAGTGTGGAGCACTCGCTGTATGTTTACCAGGTTTTCGAAATACATATGACATATGTGTCATATGTATTGGAGCCTTGGAGTGCTCCACACTCGTCAATTAAATATTAATTTTAAAAAAAATTAAAAAAAATAAAAAAAAAATAGCTGTTACTTCACGGTGTTTAGGAATCCCATAATATAAAAAATACCAAAAATCCGTTTTTCGTATTCACAATTCGAGGAAATTTAAAAAAATAAAATAACGAGTGCCGTTCCTTGAGAAAAAAAATATTTTTGCATATTTCGCCCCGAAACGGACGTTCGACTTGCTCAATAAAATCTAAATTATTTTTTTCTGAAGGGGCTAGAAAAAGACGCACATTTTCGTTTTTTACGAATGTAAATACGTCAAATCCTGCCAAAGATACAGCCATTTGAATAGAAAAATGTTAAAAAATGGTAATCAACGAAAAAAAAAGTCAGAATTTTTTTTTAAATTTCGACACTCGATGAATATTTTTCAATAAAGTAACTCGATTTTTCAAAATTATTTGTGGATTTTTTTTTTGACTGGCTGAAGTGACGTGGAATGCCTCATATATACATTTATTCCCGCGGGGTTCAACGACATCGATTCGGCCTTGAAGATTCCTCAGTAATTTTCAGGCGATGCATGCAGTATAGAACGAAATGTTTTATTTATTCCTTCGCGTTTAAATGTACGGCGATGGCTGAGGGGTAGA
This sequence comes from Ophion ellenae, assembly GCA_963210295.1. Classification (NCBI taxonomy): domain Eukaryota; kingdom Metazoa; phylum Arthropoda; class Insecta; order Hymenoptera; family Ichneumonidae; genus Ophion; species Ophion ellenae. Next base: position 21,679,377 of record OY723392.1, read on the forward strand.
GGTATTGTCCATTCGTATTGCATATAGCGGTATTGCGAGAAAAGTTGTGTTGCCGTATATACACGTGCGCGTGTACGTAAATACAATAATCGAGTTTTATTTGCCCCGGGGGGACAGCGCGGCGAGCGTCACGCTGCAAAAATCACGGACCGCGTGCACACGAGCGGGGAGGATCCATTTGTCAGGAATCGATCCAAGTATACACGTGAAGACGTTCGCGTGTCTGGTGCTGCTGCCTCGCGGATTCTCGATCGATCGATCAATGTGATACGTCTCTGCCCCCCCCCCCTTACTTTCTCGCGCTGCCTCTCTCTCTCTCTCTCTCTCTCTCTCTCTCTCTCTCTCCCTCTCTCTCTCTCTCGTCCCAAGTGTCGCCTTTCGGTTCCTCTTTAGTTTTTTCTTGTCCCTATGTCGCCTCGTTCTCGCAGGCCGATGATGCGAATAAAGTTCCTTCTCCACCGAGCAGATAGACGACGAAGACGAAAATAGCCACGATGCACAGCGCTATCGGCGCTTGGATTTTGCTGCAACCGGTTCATTATGACAGATTGTGCCATTAATTTGTAATTTGTGGCGAATCTAGATATGTATAAACGTTTGGATTAATAATATCGGCAATCAATGTCTGCATGTATATACGTACGGCATTCTATACTCGATAATTCGTAATTAAGGTATTCCTATCGCGAACCGGAATATTTAACAGTTAACTGACTTTCATCTATAATTGAATAAAAATACATCCAAGTATATTGATGACATTTCAAGCCAAGTTATCGAACTTTTAACGATACATCACTACTCTAAAAATGGTTTCATTTGTACGGCACTTTAGGGAGATGACACGGTAGTCATATTTCTATCTAATTGCTTATACACTACATAACTCTGGATGTCTGATACAAATTGCTCAAGGGTGTGAAATATTCCTAAAATTCGGCGACGACAATGAAAACTATGCGTCACCGAATGTCTGAAAAAAAATATTAACGATAACATTTGGAAGAATATGCATAGCAGAAAAATTTTCGTAGCCGCAACTTTTCAGATGAAATGTTAAGAATTAAAACAAAAAACAAGCTTTTATTTATAAAGTATTGAAGTAAAAAGTAAAAAATGAAAATTAGTGTATGATGTTAAATAGTGAAGCTACAGAAGAAGCCCATCCTTGGTCACCGATCAAAGGCGCAGGCAGTACATAC
>OY723392.1:21685578-21725578 GCA_963210295.1 Ophion ellenae
CCATGCACAGCACTGCTTAAGACGGGAGCCTGAATTAGAAGGTCCAAAAGAGCGTTTTTTCGGGAATCTTTTTAGAAGGGAAAAAAACAAGTGAGCCAAGTAAACATTGAGGTATCTTTTCATGTATATTTGAAATGTATTAAAAAAAAATGTTTCAACATGAAACAACAAACGACTGCAGATTTACCAGCCTATTCCATGTGCGTCTTTCCACTGCAGTCCCCAATGGGCGGGAAAGATGCAGCTCGTAATTCTTTACTAAACCAAATAAACCAATAAAATTTTCAATTGTCATATATTTTTCTTCCGGGTGAATTAAAAAAACGCTGAAAAAATCGTGAAATTATAACTTTTCTCGGGTTTGAAAAAAAATGTGTTAAAAAAAACTTTAACGTGCTATAAAAATTATTTAAAAAGGCTTTTGCAACGACTCTTTTAATTCACTTTGAAGAGATTGTCAAAATAAAAAAAAAAATTGGTTCGATTCAATAGGTCGTTTAGTTTTTTCGCTATCACGCTCGTCAATTTAGAAAAATCGTGAAAATGAAAACCGGAGAAAACACGCTTCAAAGTTTTCAATAGGATGAAATATCAATATCAAATATTAATCGCTTCTCTGCTTCTGGCCTTGTATCTTCGAAAATATATTCTTGGATAGTTTATTTATCGATTTAAGGCCTTAGGCCACTCTAGAGGCCGAAAAATTAGGCTTTTTGGGATTTTTTTTTTTCAGAAAAACTACAAAATCAATCGAGATTGCAAAAAAGGGTGTGTATCATACATATCAGTGACTGTATACATTAATTTTTTTGAAGCGATTAATTTCAAAATGGCGACTGTGTAGCGTTTATATTAAAACTGCAATTTTTAAGTTGGCCGGAAACATAACTCAGACAATTTTTAACCGATTCACTTGAAATCTTGAATATATCTTGAAAAATACATTGTTTATGGAAGTACGTAGGATTTTTCTTTATATTCCATAGTTCATTTGTTATTAACGATTTTTTAGGCAAATTTTTGGAAAGTTAAAAATTTGCCTAAAAAGTTGTTAGATAATTGTTGATAACGGATTAACTATGCAATATAAAAAAAAATCCTACGTACTTCCATTGATAATATATTTTCAAGATATATTCAACATTTCAAGTGAATCGGTTGAAAATTGTCTGAGTTATATTTCCGGCAACTTAAAAAATGCAGTTTTGAGATAAACGCTGCACAGCCGCCATTTTGAAATGAATCGCTTGAAAAAAATTATTCTATACAGTCACTGACATATATGATAAACACCCCTTTTTGTAATCTCGATTAATGTTGTAGTTTTTCTGAAAAAAAATCCCCAAAAAGCCTATTTTTTCGGCCTTCAGAGTGGCCTAACCCCTTAAGCAATTATAAAAAAACAATTTTTCGGACCTTTTAATTCAGGCGTACCGCCGGAGCCGAACTCCGACCGCCCATCCACCAGTGTCGGTCATCGTTATAGTTATTATTATTTCGATTGATGTCGTTGAAGCTATAATTATCAGGTAAACCTAGGAACTTCCCAGGTCGTGCCATGAATATATATGGGGTGCGCGTATATGCATGTAAACTATGTAAAGAATAATATACTAACTCCCTCGGTTCCAGAATGAGATTGCCAAGTAGACGAAACAATTTTCCATTCGTCCAGAAGGACAGCTCGATCATGTAAATCGCCATCGAGATGAGATAATAGCCGATCAATTTGTTGACCACTTTGGCTCGATGGAAATGAGTACCGTCTGCTCTGAAATGATAGCACGAATGAAATGATGATTTCTCATTCCTTCGTTCATCCCTTTTTATTATCTCGGCACGAAAAATCGTGCATGCAAACTCGAACGACCTGTGGTGATCCAACGTATTCTGATATCATCCACCGCGGCTGAGATGCGATTTTTCATGCTCCCGTAATGCTGCTCGATCAAATCGCCGATTATTCGTGTGACGTCGGCGAACGACGATGCATCGTGAAATACAGCGTTGAACCCTAAATTTCGTAACCGTAAAACGGGGCTACTTTGAACAGGTTTCGGAAGTTTTTTATAGGTAACTCTTTTTTAACATCCTAGATACCAACTTTTCTTGCTCCAATAGAAGAGTGCGTCCTTTGGCTATCAAATGTGTAAGAAAGTCAAGCTCCGCCACTCCCTCACATTTTTATATACGCATTTTTTTAAGTGTCAAAGTAGCCCCGAGTGTGGGGCTTCTTTGACAGGGCATTGAAATGCACCTTATGTCAAAGATTAAGGGTTACTTTGGAATCATTTTGACAAAAAATGTACTATTTTAAGCACTATACATGGAATTATCGAAAAACAACGATTTTTCATAACCAAATTGTCATCGTTATTAAGGGGTTACCCCCACTTGCGATTTTGAAAAAATCGATTTTTTTTATTGGATTTTTTTTTATGTATAAGTATCTGAGAAGATGTCCTGAAAATTTCAAGTCGATCCGAACAAAATTGACTGAGATATGAGCGTTGAAAGAGAAGAATCCGTTGTGTAAACGACCGGCTAGTCTGCCGTCTGGCGCGCTCGACCCTCCCTCCGACCTTCAATGCCTTGTTCGATGAAAAGGGTCGTATACCTGGCATTCACAACGTTCATATAATAGACTGGAATTCATAAAAACGGGCCCGGAATAGATGACTCTATGTAAGTTTACAAAAAAAAATATTTTCTTCGTGTAAACTGAAATTGAAACTTTAAACGCGTTTTTCTCAAAATGGCATTTCTGAAGTCGGTGACCAAGATTACTCGAACACTAATGAACCGATCTTCTTGAAATTTTGCAGGCTTATTTAATACATAAAAATGTAGTATTTAATCGTTCGATTTTTTTTTCGAAAAAAATGGCCGTTTTATAGCCAAAAAAGGCCGTTTTTTTTCGTTAAAATCGAACCATTAACTTTGACTGTCCGCCATTTTGTGAAAAATGAATATTTTTTAAAATCCTTCGATTAAAGACTAGTTTATACTTATATTTGACTAAATCCACCCGCATTTTTTTTTTCAGATGATCCACTTCGCCGCAATGTTGGTCACCGCAAACCGTGTATATAAAAACATTATTTCATTGGCGGCCATTTGCCACTAAACAATGTAATATTTTTCAATAAAAAATTTACTGAAAGTTCTTTAAGATGTGTTCTTTAAGATGGTATATTGATCGGTTAAAAAAGTTTTGTAGTTTTCTTTAAAAAAATTCATGATAAAGGCCTTTTTTGCGCCACAAGTGGGGGTAACGCTTTAAGGCAGCAGAACTCGAACAATTTTCGGCCAATCGACTTGAAATTTTAACTGTCGCTTCTTAGATGGCTTTAACAGTCAAGTACGAGCGCTTTTTTCGATAAATCGAAAATTGTAAAAAATATTTCACTTTTGAGATGAAAATGATGGTCGAAAAAACGAACTTTTTTTCAAACTCCTCTCTATATTTCTTTTAATTATTTTCCTAATTTCCCCCGTACTTGACTGCTCAAAATGATATAATTAACGAAAATATTTCACTCTTAGTTCCGGGACTAAATTTGCGACAGTTCTACTGCGTGCCGCGGAGAGGGTTGGCTGAAAAACAGTAGTGCTATAGTGACTCGTGCGCCGCCATTTTGTATACTTTTGACAAATAATTTTTTTTTTGCATAGTCCAATATATACCTTGTAATCCTAAAAGCTCTTTTGACCATGTATTTTATTCCATTAAAAAAAAAATCAAAAACGGTCGAAAATGGGCAGTTACAGTGGTGCCTTCCCTTAAGGCAACATTTTGCATAAAAATATCAAGTACCCGGTGTGCTATTATAGGCACTTAAGGAGGTTGAAGTGATTCAGTTGAGTCAAATGACGGTTTATTCATTTTCTTTCAACCAACCTCAAAAAAATGCATACGAGGTACAGATTTATTCTGTATATGTTTATTTTTTTTAATATATAATTAAAGGGCAAAATTATGCATTTTGATGTTTTTATTACGTAAAGTAGAAAAACTTTTGTGTTACTACCAACTTGAAAAAGTATAACATAATCGATGATTATTATGAGAAAACTACGACAACGAATGTTTTATACAATTTACAATGAAATTTTAAGTAATTTATAATTATGCCTATTCATATTAACGTCTCGAGATTATTGGCCCATGGTTTACGATGGGCAAGATGAGGATTTTTTTTTCTAAATGTTTACAAAGGTTCAGTATGCGTTAATCCGTTGTTAGAAATAGATCATCTTGGTGCTAAATAACAAAAAAAAATACATATCCTTTAGTGTGAAAGTCTTAGCCATCTAACCGCGCGTTAAATTACACACATTAAACTATTTTTTATCTCTGGTGTTTGGTGGTGAAGAAAGTAAAAAAAATCGTAGACTCAGTATAGTCTAAACAATAACATGTATTTTTTTTAATTAAATTTAACCTTGGATTGTGGCTAACGCTCCAACATCCTTAATGAGTCTAATAATTTTCATTGAGATCAAAATCAACTTGAGCAACATTACGATCAACTTTAGCAACATTCTAATGAACTTGAACAACAAATTGTTGTTCAAGTTTATTCCCCGTACCCGCTGCCCGCCGCAGAAGGTCAACCGGGCTCGCTGTGCGCACATTCAAAACGTATTTTGGCGCTCTGTCAAAGTAGGCCCAAAAACTCTCAAAGTTACCCTGAATGTGAAAGTACATATTGAAAATGGACTGGCTGGAAATCCATCAAACGAGAGTGCCAACGAATTTGTCATTTTTCGCGAACGCAAATGCGATCTCCGCGAGGTTACAGCGAGGCTGCCGAAGGTTAGGGGGCGTCCATTAATTACGGGAGGCGTTTGGGGGGGGGGGGGGGGGTGGGGAGGAGGTCGAGCGAAATCTCACCGAATCTCACGTGGGGGAGAGGGGGGCTTCGGCAAATATCACGTAATTTTAGTAATTTTAGTAATCACGTAATTTTTATCACGTAGGGAGAGTCTCCCCACTACTTTACATGGTGGAGTAAATGGTACTACAACCGCACTTACTTCTACTACAATTTATTTTCCGTGAACGTATGCATTTTGAAAAATCTCACGTGAGATTAGGGGAGGGGGGCGGGGGTCGAGCAAAATCTCACGACATTTCACCATGGCCAGGGGGGGAGGGGGGGGAGGGTCGAAAAATCGTCAAAATCACCTCACGTAATTAATGGATGCCCCCTTAACGGAGACTCACCGTCGTCGATCCTTCGGTCCATTGAGATCGAAGTGTCCGACGATTCAAAATTGTTGCGCGCGGCTCGAGACTTCCATCTGCGCTGGAAAAGGGAAAAGAAAATAGACAGGCGGGGCGACGGTGCAGCGGTGGTCAGTGAAACGGCATACACCGTTTGTATTGCACTTTGTGTATTGCCCACAGGAATATAGTTTATCATTCGAGATGCTTTTACGGGGCAAGGAAAAAATTCGCTGATTATCAAGATCTTTTTTTAAACGATGGATTTCTTTATCATTTTTTAGATTTAGGGTGTGGTTTATTATTACTTTTGGCTAGCCCCCATGGAAATTTATGTATGTAAAATATATGCAGAAAATATATGCTACATATATATATATCGGTCGCATATATAGTGACGAAAAATAGAATAATACGTATATATTCAGTATATATGGGCCAAATACATGACGCATGTATGACCCATATATTTTCGATTTATTTTTCTGACCAAAACATATATGCTACGTATAAACACCATATATGATGCATATATGAGGCATATACGACGCATATATTTTCGATATATTTTCAATCTATTTTTTTGTCGGAAAAATATATCAAAAATGTATGCGTCATATACGACTCATATATGTGTCATTTATGCGTCATATGTGACGCATACATTTTTGATACATATTCCTGACAATAAATATATGCTGTGTATAACCACTATTACAGTTAAACTTAATAAAACTTAAAACTTAAACTTAAAAAACTTAACTTACAGTTAAAGTACGCTATTACATATAAACACTATATACAGATATGCTACGCATATCTGTATATATGTGGCATATATGTACCAATTATGCAGTATATATGTGGTATGTACGCAGTGTGTATGCAACATATATGCTAAATATATGTGGTACATATGCAGGGTAAATGCTACATATATCATTGATATATGATACATTCATATACAGTAATACCACGCATATACATCTCATATATAAAAACGTTACGAAAATGAGAATTTGGCACACATATGCAACATATATTTTCAATATATGGCATACATTTCGCATATATTACAATTATTAATAAAATAGATTTGCAGTATATTTTTGCGTATATTCCATGGGGGCTGTTGCATGTTATTTAAAAAAATGTATCTTCAAACATGGCGGTGGTATAACACGGTCTTCCAAACTGCATTTTTAAAACTGCACTGAGAGAAATGTATGGTGTTCTCAACAATATTTCAACTATATCTTAAAGTTCCCTGAGGGGACAATAATATTTTATAGCCATAGTTACTGCCAAACGTATAGTACCCGTGCGGAAAACTGATAGGGCATCCCTAATAAAAATAAGGGCCTTTCAGGGCTTTCCTAGTGCTTTCCCTAGTAGGGATTTCCACAATGGGCCCAGACTTGGCCATTATCGGGATAAACTTGTAGGGATTTCCACAATAGGCCCCGACTTGGCCATTATGGGGATAAACCTGTAGGGATTTCCACAAAAGGACCCGACTTGGCCATTATAGGGATAAACCTGTAGGGATTTCTACAATAGGTCTAGACTTGGCCAGTATAGGGATAAACAAGTAGGGATCTCCACAATAGGCCCAGATCTGACTGTTATAGCGATAAACCAGTATAAATAGTTTAGGCTACATGGTTGATGGCATTTCAATTATTCAAATCGATTATATACATCGATCGAATAATATTATCGAACGCAAATTGGAAAAAAGCGTAAGGGCATTAGCAAATAAAAAATCAACGATGAACACAAATATGCAGACAAACATCAGACAGTATTTGTTTATCAAATTAAAGAAACCTTTTACATAGATACAAACAATTACTCATGGTTTCCCTCATACATGGAGTAATGCTAGCGCATAAGTATGAACAGTCCCAACCGGTTTTCTCGACATTTTTATAGCAACTAATTTCCGCTCAATACTCATCATAGGGAAGATTATTTCTTCTGAAAACTTCGCTGATATTTCACATTCATAAACTTTATCTGACTGAGTAGGATAAGTTAATAAATTGGTCTTTGTTTTCCAGATCTTTCCCTCAATGGAAATAGATTCTAGTGATTCAGTAGACCCATATATTTTTTTAATTTCTACTACACATCCATTCCTTAGAATGGATCATTTTTTGTATTAATTTTGTCATGGCAGTTTGTCATAAAGGCAGTTTGTCACATGCAAATACGCAATCACATTTCTACGCGCGCACACATACAAACACATGTACTCACGCCCACACCTATGCACATGAACATTTACATAAAAACAAATACAGATATACCTTGATTTAACATACACGTATATCCACTGATACGGGTATTTTATGGCGCTGAAATGGTTATGATGAGGCGCCGTTGAGGCATTTGTAGGGCGCTAAAATGGTTTTGATGAGGTGCCATTGAGGGAATTTATAAGGCCCCGGTCGTTGCGCCTTTAATGGCCCTTGTTGACAAAGTGTGACCGGCCGCTAACGGCCCTCATGTGGCTTCCAGATTAGGGCCCGAATAAAGTTAGGGGAATATTATTGGGGCCCGATCACAGCCCCAACTCAATTTCCGCACGGGATACTGCTTATTGATATTTTAGCAGTTGCATGAATCATGCACATATGTTAACCGCAACCACGAATCTTACAAACATACGTTTATTCTTCACTGCAATATAATATAGTAGGTTTTCATAAAGTGGATATTCCCTGATATTATCAAAAATGTACTTCCCCAAGATTCTAATAGTGGACTGAAATATATACATTGATTAAAAATGTTGCTTGCGATTTGCGACGATGTTCATAGTGATTTGTACCATCCCGTGCGGAAATTGCACTAGGCCTTTGGTCGGGCCCATATAAAATTTCCCTAACTTCAATAGGGCCCTAATCGGGTAGCCTCACATGGGCCCTTAGTGGCCGGTCACACTTTGCTACTGAGGGCCATTAAAGGAACAATAATGAGGGCCTTCAAGGATGCCTGAACAACGCCTCATGGAAACCATGGTGTGCCCATAAGTTATCCTTGTCAATGGATATGCTCACGTGTGTGTAAATGTATGTGTTTCTGCGTATATGTATCCATTTATAAAAGATCACGGTACACTATCAACATTCTTTTTAAATTCAAATAGGATCTTTTTAAATGAGATAGGTTTTTTCCTTGTCTGTCGGCCTACTACGATCTTATTTGTTCCAAAGAAATTTTTTTATTCGTTTCAGCTATTCTTCTTAAATATAAAATATATTCAAATCGAATAAATAAAGATTCGATTCAAATAAATCTTTATTTTCTTACAATGTACACTGTAAATCTAAGTGTACTATGTGCATAAAATATTTCATAAATCCAAAATCAAATTAAGCACTCAATTGAGAGTTCAACACAACGATTTTGTATCATACTTCGTCATGCCCTGGCCTTTCGGAATGACTTTTTTCGAAGAAAATATTTCACCCATATGGGTATTGAACCTAGTATCTACCTACTCATAGCTACGCACGCTGCCCCTATGCTACCGAGTGCTTGTAACATCTTAGTCGCAGATATGGCATAAGAGACCAAATGAATTCCTATAATTATTTGTTGTATTGCATAAATTCTATCAATCAGTCAACATCATTGTGATAATTAGAGAGTTTTAACGAATAACATGCACATAACCTATATATATATATATATATATATATATATATATATATATATATATATATATATATAATTCCTCTCTCTCTCTCCACCCTCTCTACCCCCACACCCCTTTGATATGAGTGTTGCAATAAAGACAGACTATTAGTCCAATTAAATAGAGAAATGGTTGCCTCTACAAAAATTCCATTTAATTTAAATTAAAAGAAATCAAATATTCCATGTAGCGAATTCAAGTAAATTGTTTTTTGAACAGAGAAGCCGAATCACAGATTTATTAGGATAAAAACAAAATTGAATCCTAATAATTAATGAATAACTTATTAATTAATAATTCATTAATTAATCATTAATAGGCCCTGATTATGCCAACCCCTGTTGGGATTGCCATATAAGGGCCTTCAAGGGCTTACTTGAGGCTTCCCTGATAAGGAAAGCCTTAAACGCTTAAAGGCAAATAAGCCCTAAAGGCCCTTATTTTTATGAGGGATGCCCTGTCAATTTTCTGCACAGGTATATTATGAGATACGACCTGCAATATGCCTATTTGGTGTGTTATTCAAGTGTTGGTACAAGGCATCAATGGCCGTCTACTAAATGCATAGGATATTTCGTAAATCCAAAATAAAATAAAATGCGCAACTGAGAGTTCTACCTCGATGATTTTTTTAAATTATGATTCGCCATTTCCTGACCTCCTGTAATCATTTATTTCGAAGAAAGTATTTCGCCTAATCGGAATCGAACTTGGAACCTAACTGCCTACCTTCTGCCTATCCTACGCACGCTGCCACTACGCTACCGAGCACTTTTGGCATCTTGAGCACAGATATGGCATAAGAGACAAAAGTAATTCTGGCTGTACTTCCGAATAGCTGTTGCCTGCGATTTAGGTGAAATGTTGCACAGATTTTTTTTTTTTTATAAGTCACTGTTTAACTAGATTTTTGGCGCTTCGCAATAGTTTTGTACCATATAATAGTCATTTATACCATATTATATGATACGACCTGCTAAATGCATAGTAATGTGTGTCCTACAAGAAGAAGTGTTGAACTGATATCCTATTTTACTATTTTTGTAATGCAACAAACGTACTATGTAGCAGTTTGTGAGACATGCGTAGTTCTTTAAACTATTGAGCTACGGTTTCTCGAAGTGCAAATGATTTACGTCTTCGCTATAAGTAAACTTTACTATAATTTTTTTTTTTCGAACAGTTACTTTGCATAAGGTCTTCCAACAAATTATACTCAAAAAACGTTAATGTTAATCATATGAATTGTAAAAACTTGAAAAGAATAGTAGACGTTTGACTGAACAAAACTTAACGTGGAGTCAGAGTGGGATCAGTGGCTCATTTTCTTTCAGAGGTTTATAGCTGCCTAACCGTTCACACAATCTCAATGACATCTTGACTAAACGTCCGGTGTATTCGATGGCTTCATTTTGTTAACAGACACTGAACGGCCTAACCCAATAAATATTGAGATAATAACCATTTAAAAAAATGGGATTTGATCCACTGTGTACATGGGTGTGTACACAGTGAAATATGCCTAATTTCACAGTCAAACAAAATTTCAAAATCAAGCAAAACTTGAAAAAAATTACCCTGATCCACTGTACTCTTGTAGGTAATGGAGTGCTTCTCTCCATACAATGGGGAGTATTGCACAGTAAACGATTGAAAAATTAATTTAACAAAGACAGCATATTATGAGATCAATCACAATCATTTATTGAATATTAATCAACAATGAGTAGGGGAGACCGAGGAGAGTTGTGACAGGGAGTATTTCTCGGAACCTATGGCCGTTAGCGAGCTGGCAACAGCGCATGATACTTTCTTTAGAGGCGCACTCCTTCACGCAGTAGGCGCCAGAGACGCACGGCAAGCGGTTGCGTCAGTACGACGTCTGCACGAAAAAAAAAACCGAAAAGTAAATTTTTTACCAAAATTTTGATTGTATTTATATTGTAATATATTACAGTCATGCGAATTTGCTATTTTTTATTTTATTTTGTGGTTTTTGAAGTTTCAAAGCGTAAAATTGTCTTGCTGTGTTTGCATCTTGTTTCGAGATTACGAATTATTATTCTGACCAGGTCGCGATTTTTGGCACCAAGGAGAGTTGTGACGCGCTGTCACAACTCTCCAATTTAAGTTTATTTTCTGGTTAGCTTATTTTACATGCTTTTTACAATGTTTTTTTGCGTTTATATGTAATGTTCGTTTATTTTAGTCAATACTCATAACCTACGTTTGACATAAAAAGTATTCGGCAATTAAAGTCTACCTTCAAAATGACATTTTTGTCAGGAACCTATTTATGCATGTGGTTTGGTGTTGTATGCTGAATTGCTATTGTTTTGTTTCAGAATGCCTAATAATTATACACGAAAGTCTGTCATAACTGTTTATCAGATTAAATTAAGATTTTTGACTGATTTTAAAACGACTGATCTCGTACTGATGCCTTAATTACTTATAAAAGATTTCATAATTGTTGTGTTAATGTTCCATATTATTGTAGTTGCTACAATTATTAAGATTTTTAACTGATGTTAAAACGACTGGTCTCGTTATTATGCCATAATTACTTATTAATACTCGTTATGTTAATAATTCGTGTTATTGTAGCACAATTCTGTCTGATGATAATTAAAGTACTTTTATGCAAAAACAAAAGTGAGTTTTGCTCGTAATTCAGATAAAAGTATTTTTATCTATCAAATATAGACTAGATACACAGCTGTCACAACTTACCTCGGTACCTGTCACAACTCTTACCTCGGTGATAGGAGAGTTGTGATAAAGGGAATAGTTCCAGTTTTCGCGGATTTTCTGAGAAACCTTATAACTTTAATTAACTTTGGTGACTGTTTTTAAAAGAGGACGGACTGAGATATATTGAGGCATAGAGTTCATAATCGTGGTATGTTTCGTTATTGAGATATGTTCTTTTAAGTAAAAATTGTCACAACCCTCGTCGGTCTCCCCTTCCTACCTAATGAGGTAGTACCAGTACCTATCTAAATCACAACGCGTTAATATTCATATTATGACTTACCTCTGTGTACCTCGAAAAATTGAGCCACTGTGTACCGACTCTCTCTTTTTTTCTAAAGCGGGTACTGGCAAGTTTCAATTTCTGTTATGTTAACCCTCCGTCTGTATACTGGGTCTTTGAAGGCACAAGCCAAATTTTCAAATCAAATATCTCCGGACTTTGGAAGGGGGGGGGGGGGTCTGGTCCCGTCCGTAAAAAAACTAGATAATGGGGGTAAGTCGTACGCACAGGGGTGCCACGATCGATAATTTTGTGTCTGCACAGCAAAAAGTGACTCTTGAGCGTGCCGTAGAAGACCCAGTGTACAGACGGCGACGGTATTTCGTGTAAGTAAGTAAAGTTAAATTTATGCTCTTTTTCGACTTTTATAATAATTTTAATCTTCCTGAAATTATTTTTATCGCATGTTTATGTATTAGACTAACTCAAAAGCGACGATTTTTAGGCAAATTTTTGGAAAGTGAAAAATTTACCTAAAAAATCGTCAGATAATTGTTAAAAACGAATCAACTATGCAATATAAAAAAAAAATCCTACGTACTTCCATAGACAATGTATTTTTCAAAATATATTCAACATCTAAAGTGAATCGGTTGAAAATTGTCTGAGTTATGTTTCCGGCCAACTTGAAAAATGCAGTTTTGAGATAAATGCTGCACTGCCGCCATTTTGAAATTAATCGCTTGAAAAAAATCATTGTATGCTGTCACTGATATGTATGATAAACACCCTTTTTTGTAATCCCGATTTATTTTGTAGTTTGTCTGAAAAAAAATCCCAAAAAGCCTATTTTTCGGCCTCTAGAGTGACCTAAGACCTTAATTACTTATATTTACTTCATTACTACGATTATGTAATAACAAAACATTTGCATATGTCGTAAAAGAAATAAAAATAAACCGAAAAATATTATTTTCTCTGATTTTTTTTATATTAAAAAAGCGACCTTTTCGGTAGTCAAAATAAATATACTTTTTTAAAGTAGCACATTCACTGTATTTTTTTCCCAATAGTACATGTATTCCGCTATACAACCCCGAAAGAATTTTATTTTTGCATACAAATTTCTTTTAGTTATGATTTTTTTTTATGAAAATCGATTTTTCCTCCATTTTCGGTTACATTTATTGTCGTAAATTTTTTTATTTCCAATAAATGGGTAAATCAATGATTGGATCGTGGAAAGAAATGTTGTAAAAGTAATTCAGAATTTCTTCAGATTTTTTTGACTTCTTTTTCTTAGAAAAAACATTAGCAGGACTTTTACGACCCAGTGTACAGACGGCGTCCCAAAATTTAAGTGTAAAGATGGAGGGTTAACAAACACAATGTTCAGATACCGCAATATAGCTATATATTGCGGGAGAACAATGACTTCGAACATGTCTGCGATCGGTAAAGAAGCAAAAAACATACAAACCCAGCTGGTTTTTCAACTTTTTACCCAAAAAATAATATAAAATCACCTCTCACAACCGAATTGCGCGGGAGCGACTCACAGACAGGTTCAAACCTATTGGCATCCGAGGGCGGTTCTAATGTGAAAAAGACGCACATATATACATGTCCACTTCTGAGAAACAGAAAAGGTTCAGTGTACCCACTATTGCCACTGTTCCCACTTTGACCCTATGCCTATTCCCACTTTGACCCTATGCCTATAGTCAAGATCCGTAACCTCCCATCAAACCTTGATGGTTCAATATTGAATATATGTGGTTTGCGATCGGCAAGCTGGGTTTTTTTTTCTCTAAATCTTTACAAAGGTTTAGTTTGCGTTGATCCTCTGTCAAAAATGGTTTATCTTGGTGCTAACTAGCCAAAAAAAATACACCTGTAGCGTGAACGTCTGGCCCCCCGAACCGCACGTAAAATTACACCCATTAAACTATTTTTTATCTCCCTTGATTAGTGGTGCAAACATTTCAGAAAAATCGTCCGGACTCCGTATAGTCTCGGCGATAACATACATTTTTTTTTCAAATTTAATCTTGGATCGTGGCAACCTCCTGAATACAACGCACAAAGTACAGAAAAAGTACGTCGGAGTGTGTTGGAAAAAAGTGTTGTGAATGGTGGGTAAATCTGACCCCGTTTGGCTCCAAGTGTCTTCCTCCCATTCGTTCATCACTTTGCCGAGATTGCAGCGATAATAGCGGTGACCGTTGTCCGGGTTCGAGCGCAACGTAAAATCGGGCGATACTTCGAAATGTTTCACAGCGGCAGTGCACGTTTGGCGCTTCCATCTGCAGCGCGGTCGGGCAAAAGTTTCAACGGTCCGTTGCCTCATACAGATTGGAAATACTCATTACTCCGTGGCGAATAATGCGGTCCCGTGGAGGGTTGAAAGGGAAATTACGACAACCCGCGCGGTCTATATACAACGATTTTCGCGCGTTTTTGCGGGCGGCGGGGGAGGGATAATTGGAAATAAATGGGCAGTAAAGGACATTTTGCGGCTGCGGCGAGCAATATCCCTTTTCTCTATTCATCTCTCTCTCTCTCTCTCTCTCTCTCTCTCTCTCCCCCCCCCCCCCTCTCTCTGCCCTCTCTCTCTCTCGCTCTCTCTCTCTCTCTCTCTCTCTCTCTCTCTCTCTCTCTCTCTCTCTCTCTCTCTCTCTCTCTCTCTCTCTCTCTCCCTCCCCCTCTCTCCGGGCAAATTACTAACCCCGTTCCGCTCGACGTTTCCGCGGATCCGTTTGTCACCATCTCGCTGGCGGGAACGGACGATATTATAGAGCCGCGAGGAGGAGTTGATGGCCGTCGACGTAGCGGTCAGCTCGGTGGTCGTCTCGGCTGAACTGCGACGTCCTCGAGAGCGCCCTACCGATTTTCTATCTTTTCTACGCCGCGAATGCGACCCAACCACGCGTTTTCGTCTCTTCGCCTACCAGCCAGACGCTGTTGTCATATTGGAAAGTATATAATTTTCACCTCGGGTTATACACGAGAGTCGCCCGGACCACCGAGGAAGTGCGAATAAAGAAAACTCCCGGACGAGGGGAAGAAGAGAGAAAAAAGTAATGTACGAACGTCTGTGGTCGGGAACAACTTTGCGCGGCATTCTTTGTGGCCTGGCCGATCGAACGCGTTTTATAGCTGCCTCGGACAGCGACGCGGCATCGCATGCATGCGAGTACGAAGTAGCTGGGTGGAAGAAAATTAAGAATTGGACAAATATTCATTTGCGTTCCATCGACGCGAACTTTAACAGGCTACATCTACCTAGGTAGGTCGAAAAATTGCATTTTTCAAAAACATAGGGTGTCTCAAAATGACCCCACTTTCTAATTTAGTAATAAAACGTATTAGGGAACTCGAGGCAAGACGAATACGCGCACTGAGCAAAAAAAAAAAACAATTGAATTAAAAAAAATATATTGGTTGATCCAAATAAATGTGCTGCTGCGGTGTGCCACCGATGATGATTGATTAAAATAACATATTTTATTTGAAAAAGCTCTTCTGATCTCTGAATATCTACATTATCCTTTAAATAAAATTATATTCTATGGAAATCATTCTATATACAATCCGTAGATGTATTGGATGAAATAATTAAGCGGTTGCTACAAACATTTTTTATTTCGTACAAAAATATAATTAATAGAATGAATTATTTCTTTACTGCATCGAAACGAATATGCCATGAGACGTAACGTTTTTCAATTTGTTTTGAATCTTAAATAAAAAGTGAGCATCAGAATGGTCATCCACGATAATAGTGTAGAGAATATCAGATATTCAACTGATTAGAACAGATACTGCACTTTGATCTTAGCCACAGGCCAAGAAGCGATACTCTTTAGAGTTTCTCCAGCGTTCAAGTAGATTTTCGGTTCGCGCTACGCTTACGAGAAACGAGCGCGCGTGCGGCCTCTAGCGCTTACTCCGAGAACTACGGGTTTCCTCACACCCATCATTTTGATGGCGCTCGGCCATGATTCGGTTGAATTTTTTCAACCAAATGTGCAAGAAACAAATTTTACTTTCGCATAATTTTTTAACCATTTCAGATATTTGCTCAAAATTTTTCAATCAAAATAAAATATTAATATTTTAACGAATAATGGACTTGAAAATAATATCGGATATGGTGAAAACAATAAAATAACATATTTACTTTCCATTTTATCATGTTATTGAAGTCAATAGCGTTTTGTTTGGACTAATAAATCCGATTATTTACACCAACAATTTTACAATTGAATCAACGAAATTTCATTCAATAACACCAATGATATTGGATCAATGATTTTTTTTTCTCAGTGCGGGGCAAAATGAATCATAAGCCTAGCCACTAAACAGTGTGTGCTAGCACAGTGCTCCCGTTGGGGTTTGGAGGGGCGGCGGTGAGGTGAATGAGTGTGAAAGTATCAACTGTGGCGGAAGCACGTGTCTCGAGTGAGAAGACAATATCGACTTTTTGACAAAACGATGTATTATTTGGTAAAGTTTAGCATCGTTTCAGTTTATTTAAGTTGCTGATATTGATTAGAGACAGATAGGTAAACACACTGAAAGTATTGAGGCGGTTTTCTAGTTTCTCGGATCGAAAAAATCGATTTTTTTTCATAAATCACATCTACAACACGTGTAGAAAATGTGTGCCAAAGGATTTTTCGATATTCGAAGTGGTTCACAAGTTACGGCCCTGGAACGGAGCAGGTATACGGAGCAGGTATACTTTCAAACGCGTTTTTCTCGAAACACCATTTTTCGAAACGGTGACCACGATATTTCAGAAACTACTCCACCGATCTTGTTCAAATTTATACAGCATCTTTAATATGTTATAAGCCAGCCATTGAACTAGGATTATCATGATTGCTTCGATAGTTTTTTTTTGTACGAGCGAAAAATTTAAGAAAAAATGAGTAACAAATAGAATGTAATTTTCAAAAATGTATAAAAAAGTCAATTTTTGTAATTTAGAATTCACTCTAGTTCAATCGCTAGTCTTAAATATGAATATTAAAATGCCGTTTGGTTTTTTGATTTCAGATAAGCAGAACAGCCGCAATCTTGGTCACCGTCAAGCACCTCTTTTACTTGATGTCTTCCTGTCGGCCACTATAACTTTTATTCTATTATATATTTTGACTTCAAAACATTTGTAACGCTTATTTAAATGTTAAGAAAGATTATGCAAAAACAATGAGATTGATTATTTCGATGCTTTGCCCGTAAAAAATTATTGAAAAAGCCGTAAAAAAACAGCCGAGAAACTAGAGGACCGCCTTAATTATTAATGTAATAAGAACGGTTAGTCAGAAATTTTTAAGGTTATTGCGTGATTTTTTGTTAATTCGTTAACCGTCTAATGGGGCAAGATGAATACAAGCTGTCGCAAACCCGGAATATTTTACAACGTGCCACTATTTACGTTAGAAAGGGTGAAATGGAACTAGTGAAGCATTTGGTTCCTCTTCAACCGGTGTTTCTACCAGGGAAAGAAAAAGAACTTACAAATCATCAAAATGATATGGAAGCAAAATTATTCGGACTAATCCTACATAACTTAGACTTAGAATTTAGGCTTATCAAATTGATGGTATTGAGAATGAAACCACTTTTATATGCGAAAGAAGCCAATAATTCGTGTCCCATCATTATCCCAGCGCTGTTTCATCTTGCCACGCATACCGCGCAAGATAGGAAAAATAAAGGTTTAATTAAAAATATACATTGCATGAAACAAATCAGAAAGACTGATTTTTTTACTTCCAAAATTGAAAGATTAATAAATTTTGATTAGTTTAAAACATTATTAAAATTGACTGACTCATATATGTATTGTTTTATTTGAACATGACCTCAGCGTTATCATCTTGCCTCGACTTCCCCTACTTATTTAAAAAGTACGAACATTTTAATTTTGATGTGAGGGGTCGTCCATTAATCACGTGAGGTTTTTTAGGCCACTTTCTGAGCCCCCCCCTCCCCTGTGGTGATATGTGGTGAGGTTTCCAGCCCCCCCCCCCCCTGCGCCCACATCACGTGTATTTTTTTGTGTTAAGAAATGGCAGACACAACCGATAGGGAGTACGGTCTTTGATTGTCAAAAACGAAATAATATATATTTTCAATATATTTAAATGGCATTGTCCTAGGACCATGGACTCATTTGCGTGTTTTCTACAGTAACAAGTGGACAAGCCTTTTGTGGATCAGATGTAGGCACCTCACTTTAAGTAGGTGGCCAGTCGAAATTAAATAGAACTAAAAACTGTTGTTTAGGTTACTTTTTAGACACAACCAGGGGGTTGAAACCTCATTTCCCCTACCGGTATACAAATGCTGCTCTTTTTGACAACTTCTTTAGTTCTACCTCTCCCCATGGCGCTAGCAGTTATCTTACAATATTCTTATTGCGCAGGCGCGAGGCCCGCACGGCGTACATAGCGACCGTATTATATCCATAGCCCCTGCGCACGCATCAGGTTGTAAGAGTATAACTAGCGCTGCGAGTGGCAGAGTACGACACTAAAAATGCGGTCATTTTGCGTAGCAAAAATTCCAAAAGGTGCCAGCCCCCTGGGCACAACTTGCCTGTTCAATAGCTCACAGCGGATGATCTCCGGTTCACGCAGTTACACAAAAAAATACACGTAATATGTCACAACACCCCCCCCCCCCCCCCAGCGTGATCAACCGTAATGTTATCCAAACCTCCCCTCCCCCTATTTGAACCTCACGTGATTAATGGATGGCCCCTAAGGTACAAGAATGGAGGTTATGTGTGGAATATAATATTCGATAAATGGTCCTTGATTACAAACGTTCACTCTTTTGACGAAATTTTCAATAACATTTTGGCATAGGGGAAATCCGGGGGAGTTGGCCATAAGGGAGAGATGGCCAATAGAAATGTTTCATAGAACCGCACACTAGATTTCACCTGTTACTGCTTAATTGACATCGCGTCGTGCGCAGATGTAAATATACGTAAGTAAGTATGCAAAAGTTTGGTAAAAAAAATGTTAAGTAAGTAAAATCCTTTTTAATTATTCTGTCTACTGCACATTTTTTTTAAGTTCTCATGTTTTACATTGCAGTGATGTTATTTTGTAAAAGTAAGGGTCACTTTTGTATTTCTCGAATAGTTCACGAACAGTGCTTTGTTATAACCTCAACATTTCGCATGTATTGTTTCTACTTGTTTACATTTTAGATGTGGCAATCTCTCCTGGGAGATTAGAAGAGATGGCCACGTACAGTCGGTGTATGATGACCATAGTATTATTTTGAATGTGTTCAAGTAATTCAGTTTTTCTGCATTTGGTTTAGATGCCTAATAAGTACAAGAGAAAAGCAATTGCTCTACGAGGGAACTGGACT
This sequence comes from Ophion ellenae, assembly GCA_963210295.1. NCBI lineage: Eukaryota > Metazoa > Arthropoda > Insecta > Hymenoptera > Ichneumonidae > Ophion > Ophion ellenae. Next base: position 21,704,893 of record OY723392.1, read on the forward strand.
CAAGAATCATTAAAAGCAGCTATTAGTGCTGGAAGAAATTATGAATTGTCGGTTCGTGCGGCCCTTCGGACCTACGAAATACCTAAGAAGACTTTAGAAAGGCGATATAAGAACAATGACAAAAAATGTTGCAGAGAAAATTATTATGAAACTCGTCTCATCGAAGACTGGCTTCAGTGGATAGTGTGCCAACTTTGGGTACATACAAATTATACTGATTTCGATTACATGAGTTCTAGGTGTGGCCAAAAGAAAAAAAATTATGAACAAAACATAAAACCAAAGAGTAAACCGAGAGCATAATGCTGGGTAACTGGCCGTCTCAGCTCTACCCTTATCGCCATCACACCCGGACACTCCGGGAGTGACAGCCAATCGTGATTTTAAACAAATCGTAATTTTAAGGTTCATCCGATAGGAGTTTGTTTTAATTTCGTAAATTATCTTAAAGTTAAATGTTGAAAGTTTAATTACAAATGAAGTTAAGTTAAGAAACGTCTGGACGTTTTTTTGACGTTTTTCTGACGGATCCTTGAAAAAGCTGTGGCCATCTACCCCGAACTTACCTTAATTGCGGAATAATTTAATTGACGGTGTGTCCAAATGCTTCCTTGAGCTCCGTAATGGAGTTGGCATACGATTTTCCTTTCAGAAAACCCCAAAGAAAGAAGTCGAGTGTCGCCAAGTCGCACGATCTTGGTGGCCAATTCACATCGCCGCGGCGCAAGATAACATGAAACTTCGTTTGCAATAACTGCATGGTTTCGCCCGCAGTGTGGCAGGTTGCGCCATCTTATTGAAAGAATATGTCTTCCAAGGCCATGCCGTTTATACCATTTTTCGGATATTCTGTTCCACACATAACCTCCATGTTTGTATTTTATATTAAGGGGGGATTGTCTTTTTTTTCGCAAAATTTACCGCTTTTTGGGAATTTTTTTGTGAAGAAAGTATACAACGGAAAACTTGTAAAACTTGGCATATAGTTTTATTGATCTGTTTACTACATACAAAAAAATTTTTAAACGATTTCATCAAAAAATCCGCCTCCCACCCCCCTCGACGCGCGATGGTCCTTTTTTGATGGTGTGCACGATTTCTCAAAAACTATTCAACCGATTGCCTTCAAATTTGGACAGAATGCTCAGCTGACATCCTTTTATCGTTTGATGAAGCAAAAAAGCAATACATTTAATAGTTTTTTATTTATAACAAAAAATCGATCAATTTTTTTCGAAAAATCAATACTTCAAGTTCAAAACGTCCCCAAATCGTCAATTTTTTTCCCCTTCATCGAACGATAGCTATATGTGTCTAAAGTAAAATGCTTTTTGGGTTTTTGTTGCAGGATGAACGTGAAGGCTGTAATCGTGCACACCATCAAAAAAGGACCATCGCGCGTCGAGGGGGGTGGGAGGCGGATTTCTTGATGAAATTGTTTAAACATTTTTTTGTATGTAGTAAACAGATCAATAAAACTATATGCCAAGTTTCACAAGTTTTCCGTTGTATACTTTCTTCACAAAAAAATTCCCAAAAAGCGGTAAATTTTGCGAAAAAAAAGACAATCCCCCCTTAAAATAAAAATATTCGCACTTTTTGGATAAATATTAAATTTTATTAATAAATAAAAATGTTAGGTCATTTTGAGACACCCTTTGTTTCGATTCGATAGTATCACCTTTTATCTATATTTTCAGAAAATGTTATTGAAATATTTCTAAAATTGAATGAGATACAGCTTCTAACAGTCGGCCGGGCGAGCGGTAGCGGCACCATTCTTCAAACTTTAAGGCGGGATATACATTTACAACGGTCAAAAAATCGATTTCTTTTTTTTTTCTTTACGGGGTCCCAGTGGTCTAGAATTTTCAAAAAAAATCGATTTTTTTTGTTGATATTTCGAAAGTATAGTATATCGAGAATATACTGTGAAATTTTCGTAAGGATATTCACAATATTCTTGCTTCTACAGCTGATTTAGCAGGTAGAGAGCAGATAGGGAGATATATGTACCTACAACTTTAAACTCATTTATCTCAAAACTAGTTTTTTCGGCATGATGTTATAGAAAAAAAAAACTCTTCAACCGAATCAACTGAAATTTGGATATGTCATTCACAACATGAATGGCTATGGTCGGGACTAGAATCATTTTTCTATCCACATAATTTCGTATTTTTAAAATGAAATAACTGGTAAAAAAACCTCGATTTTGAGAACTTCACTTTCAAAAGCGCGCCATTTTGTCAATCTTCAATTTTTGTTTATCCCCGGCCATAACTGCAATCATACTGATTGATAATCTTTTTGGTTTTTATTTTTCAGATGAATAGAAAAGCCAAAACGACTGACATCGTCGAGGTCCATTTTTTCCGGAGGGTCCACTTCAGCGGCATTTTAAAAATAATAATTTTTTTTTTTCACAATGAACCTAATAGTAAGCCTGAAAAGTTGAAAAATGGTTTTCCTTTATTTTTATAATTAAAAAAAAATTCGGTAATACACCTAAGATTTTCGAGCTCTAGACGACCGGGACCCCTTAAGGCGGGATATAGATTTAGACAGGAAAAGAAAAAGCCCTATTGAGGGATTTTTAAAACTAAGATACAATTATTCTACAATGATCAAACTTTAGGTATACTTTAATAGTATATTTAAGTATACGGAACAATTTTTAAAAATTAATTCGCCATCAAAATGGCGAAGCTGTGGTAGAGTGTTACAGCAAGGTCGCCGCGGGAGTTGCGAATCGGCGTGCAGTCTAGCTTCCCGTAGACTTTGATTTACAAAAAAGTTCAAACATTTTTTCAGTTTGAACATGTATAGTTTCTATGTGACGATAATTAAAATGAAGCAAATGCAAATTTGAGAAAATGGCACGCATTTACAAAAAGAATCAACATTTCACGCAAAATTTCTGTAAAATGTGGATGAAAAAGGAGTTATTCCAATTTTTCGAAAATATTTTTAGTCAAGGAGAAGGTACCAATATTATCAATATTTCTACCAACTTTCAACTCAATCGGCTTAAGGGGCCAGTCCACTTTGAAAATAAAAAAAAATCGAAAGCAAGCTCGACTTGAAGAAATCGACGACGATGAGCATAATAAACTTCAAACGCGTTTCTCTCCAAACAACGTTTTCAAAATCTAGCTCCATCGTATCTCTAAAACTAACAAACCGATTCTCTTGAAATTTGAACCACATATTGTAAACATGATTCGCAACAAGATGACCCTCGACGGTTTTAAAATTTTGATTTTTACTCTTTTTTGGCGAAAAACTGCGAAAAAACGCGTTTTAAAAAATACTTTTTCGTTTTCCATCTGCCATTTTTTCATTTTTTGATAAAACTTCATATCCAAGGGTCATTTTGTAGCTGGTGTCATACTGAATCTAATGGACTTTGATTTTTTTGTTTCAGACATGCCGTTGCCGAGTTGTCATGGAGCTACCGAGCCCACCTATTTTTGAGGCGTTACGTTTTCGTACTTAAAAATGAACAAAAATGAAACAAATTTTTTCTTTCAAATGTATTTCAAGACTTTATTTATCAAGCCCAAAAACTTTTATATTCATATCTTTTATAAAATCCTAAAAAAAAAATCGGCATAATAGCCTTTTTTCGTGGCTCCAAAGTGGACTGACCCCTTAATAGTTTTTGAGTAATCCTGCACGCCAATTTCGATATGCAATAATATTGCTACCTTCTGCTTGACGAGAAACGTTTCGGGAAAATAGGAAAAAAACTACTTTTTTAAATTTAAATTTCACATAAATTTTGCGTGAACTTTTGATTTTATTTTGTAAACGCGTGCCATTCCCTTAAATTTGCTTTTTCTTAATTTTAATTACTGTCAAAGAGAAATTTTCTTTTGATTTTTTTTGCAAATCAGTCTACGGGAAGCTCGACTGCACTCCGATTCGCAACCTCCGCGGTAACTGTGCTGTAACACTCTGCCACAGCTCCGCCATTGAGATGATAAATGAATTTAAAAAAATTGTTTTGAATACTTAAATATACTGTTAAAGTATATCTACAGTTTGATAAGTGTATAAAAATTATTTCTGTTTAAAAAATCCCTCGGAATTGCTCAATTTTTTCCTGTTTAAGTGTGTATCACGACGATGAGGTTGAAGTTTGCATCGTTGGAATGCAACGGAAATTAATATTTTTAAATTCTTTCAATTTCTGTTGGCAGGTTTTGCCTGCAAAAATCCTTCAACCATTTTTAAAGACGTTCAGCGATCCACGATATAAATATACTTAAAAAAATATGATCAATGTTAAGGTTGCTATAAGGTAAGGGCGATATGCTACCATCGAGCTCAAATTTTGTCTAGAAGTTTATACTCCATTTGCTGATCATCGTGTGCAGTTTGGATATGATCCGCAGTACTGTTTTTTAGAAAGAAAATTCGGAAACTCGACGAATTTCGTGGGCTAATTTCGTTTTTCAGTACATTATTAATATTTACCACGAAAATGCTACCACTGGGCTGAAAAAATAGATACGGCTCGACTAATTATCGGACTAACCCTTGGTACCGTGAAAATAGGGATTGGGGGACCGTTATAAAATGATTAATGTTTTTAAGGCGTTACCCCCACTTGTAGCGCAAAAAAAGGCCTTTTTCATGAATTTTTTTAAAGAAAACTACAAAACTTTTTTAATCGATCAATATACCATCTTAAAGAACACATCTTAAAGAACTTTCAGTAATTTTTTTATTGAAAAAATATTACATTGTTTAGTGGCAAATGGCCGTCAATGAAATAATGTTTTTATATACACGGTTTGCGGTGACCAACATTGCGGCGAAGTGGATCATCTGAAGAAAAAAATGCAGATGGATTTAGTCAAATATAAGTATAAACTAGTCTTTAATCGAAGGATTTTAAAAAATATACATTTTTCACAAAATGGCGGACAGTCAAAGTTAATGGTTCGATTTTAACGAAAAAAACGGCCGTTTTTTGGCTATAAAACAGCCATTTTTTTTCGAAAAAAAAAATCGAACGATTAAAGACTACATTTTTATGTATTAAATAAGCTCGCAAAATTTCAAGAAGATCGGTTCATTAGTGTTCGAGTAATCTTGGTCACCGACTGCAGAAATGCCATTTTGAGAAAAACGCGTTTAAAGTTTCTCTTTCAACGCTCTTTCAACGCGGATTCTTCTCTTTCAACGCTCATATCTCAGTCAATTTTGTTCGGATCGACTTGAAATTTTCAGGACATATTCTCAGATGCTTATACTTCAAAAAAATACAATAAAAAAATCGATTTTTACCAAATCGCAAGTGGGGGTAACCCCTTAATAGCGAATTTGTGCAAAAATCAAGCACTCCAAATATTAGGCTGTGCAATTATGGCAACGTCGTAGACGGCAAAAATGCTACCTATCTTATCGGTATTCGGTAATTATGGCCGGGAACCTCAAACTACTCGATCAGGATAATTAACAGCGAATATTATTGGTACTTATTCTCTTAATTAGTAATAATTGCTTAATATTAATTTGACAACTATGTTCAGAAATTATACATTTCTAAACATTTCTAGGCACAGACAAAATAACGCGGATTTTTTTTTTGTATACATAATGCATTTTTTTATAATATCGGAAAATTATTAAAGTTTTTTTTTATTTTTTCGAGATTATAGACAGCTTTAGTACACAATTTTTCTTTTCAGCGGTATTTTTTTTACTCGGACCGACATTCATTATTGACAGCTCCTTGGGCCGATATTGAGGTTACGAACGGGGCGCGTATGTCTCTAACTTTGCGACACTTCTGCCAACCTGGGCATTATCATATACCACGATTTACGACGTTGTCAATTCGTCTCGCGTTAAGGGGCTAGTCCACTTTGAAGCCACGAAAAAAGGTTATTTTCGCGATTTTTTTTTTGAGGTTTATATAAAAGATATGAATATAAAAGTTGTTGAGCTCGATAAATAAAGTCTTGAAATACATTCAAACAAAAAATTTAATTCATTTTTGTTCATTTTTAAGTAAAAAAACTATAGTTTAACGTAACGCCTCAAAAATAGGTGGGCTAGGTCACAACTCCATCACAACTTGGCAACGGCTTGTCTGAAACAAAAAAATCAGAGTCCATTAGATTCAGTATGGCACCAGCTACAAAATGACCCTCGGATATAAAGTTTCATCAAAAAATAAAAAAATGGCAGATGAAAAACGAAAAAAGTAAAAAAAAAAACGCATTTTTTTCGCCAAAAATGTTGCTTGCCACAAATTCTGATTGCTCATCATCGTCGATTTCTTCAAGTCTTGCTTGCTTTCGATTTTTTGAAATTTTCAAAGTGGACTGGCCCCTTAATTGAGCGTAAAAAGTTATAGGAAATAATTATACAAAGTAATGAAAACATTTACTGTAATCACCGAATATTCAACAATGCAAATTTTCACAATTAGATGTAGAAAAATAGTTCGTAAACGTACGTTCAATATGACGATTATTTGATAACTAACAGTTGGTAACAGTCAATCGGCTCCATGCATAAGCATAGGGCGCTCCCCCGCACTTCACCCCCGACGCCTAGACCCCATAACAACCTTAATAAAAATACGGAAAAAAAATGTTTAAAAAAAGTTTCGTTGCGTTCCAACGATATAAGCTTCAACACCGTCCTGTACTTACGTAGACGGTACGCGAGTGTGGGTGTTGTATTCTCAAATCATTAGGGGACCCGTAGAGGGTTTACTTTATATGGGAGTATCTCTCGTTTGGATTCGCGAGGGAAGTTACATGAGGGCGTTGCGCAGACAGATGTAACGCGCGTTATCATGCCACGTTGCGATCCTCTTCTGCGCGGGTGATGAGAGGGCGGCGGGATCTCACAGGCTCACGCTGTGGCAAAAGTGGTCAAGCATGTACAATAGCAGAGAAAAAAAGCTTAAGGGGTAAAGAATGAAGAAAAAAATCTTAAGGGGGGAGCTATCTTGAGGCGAGGAGAAAATGTACTATGTTTTTTTTTTAACGGAACGCTTTCTTTACTATTTTGGAGACTTAGGGTGTGTTTTATTATTACGTTTAGCTGTTACATTGTATTTTTTTAAATTAATCGTCAAAAATGTCGGAGGTATGGCACGGTCTTTTAAAGTGCATTTTCAAAATTGATGTGACGTATAGCTAAGAAACTAATCGACCGTTTCTCATGAAATTTGGTGTAAATCTTCCTAACCTTATTGTCTAAAAATCTACAGATATTACACGAAGTGCAACTATTTCATGGCATTGAAGATGTAATCAGAGTTTTCAGGTAATAAAAAGCAGGTACATGTAAATAATATGAGTTGGTTTCTGATATTTTTCAATAATTATTGATAGAGTGAGTTTGATCAATAATTATTGATAGAGTGGGTATATAACTGGGTTTGTTCAGATTTGTTCGCGTTTCTTCTGCTTTGGTTTGGGTTTGTTCAGGTGTGTTTGTTTGTATAACAATTGTTATATAATTTAGGTAATATGATTCCAATATAAGTTGTAGTATAATTAAAAAATTAATAACGAAATTAGAATTGGGTGGGGAGCGGGCATTTTTCAACCAATCAGACATTCAGCATGTTCAGCTAACGCACAAAGAGCATCACTTAAGGGGTTACCCCCACATGCGATTTTGAAAAAATCGATTTTTTTTATTGCATTTTTTTGAAGTATAAGTATCTGAGAATATGTCCTGAAAATTTCAAGTCGATCCGAACAAAATTGACTGAGATATGAGCGTTGAAAGAGAAGAATCCGCGTTGAAAGAGCGTTGAAAGAGAAACTTTAAACGCGTTTTTCTCAAAATGGGATTTCTGAAGTCGGTGACCAAGATTACTCGAACACTAATGAACCGATCTTCTTGAAATTTTGCAGGCTTATTTAATACATAAAAATGTAGTCTATAATCGTTCGATTTTTTTTCGGAAAAATGGCCGTTTTGTAGCCAAAAAACGGCCGTTTTTTTCGTTAAAATCGAACCATTAACTTTGACTGTCCGCCATTTTGTGAAAAATGAATATTTTTTAAAATCCTTCGATTAAAGACTAGTTTATACTTATATTTGACTAAATCCATCCGCATTTTTTTTTCAGATGATCCACTTCGCCGCAATGTTGGTCACCGCAAACCGTGTATATAAAAACATTATTTCATTGACGGCCATTTGCCACTAAACAATGTAATATTTTTAAATAAAAAAATTACTGAAAGTTCTTCAAGATGTGTTCTTTAAGATGGTATATTGATCGATTAAAAAAGTTTTGTAGTTTTCTTTTAAAAAATTCATGAAAAAGGCCTTTTTTTTGCGCTACAAGTGGGGGTAACGCCTTAAGTGTCCGCCTCCGATTTTGTTAAAACTCATATTTGTGATAAATCATTGAAAACTATTACACACGTATTTTTTTATCTGCGGAAAAACGCCTTCAACCGAGAAAACGATCCCTCCAATAAAGGCGTGTAACCCCTAAATTTCATTTTTTTACAATTATTTCATAGCGGATTTTTCATCGCTTTGCATTAGAAGAATTTTGGTTTTTGTTTCATTCAAATCGGCGGACTGCTTGTGGTTGAAACATGATCTTGAAGTTTGCAGCGTTGAAGTGCAACGAAATGTTTTTTTTACTGAATTTCCCAAATTTTCTTTGACAGAATTAAACTATAAAAACGCCGCGATCAATTTTGAGGCTCCTTATTTAGCTATCTACAACCCAAATCTACGCGATATGATTTTCGATTCTAATGAAAATAAGGAAGTAAAGAAAAAATCGTTGCATTCCAACGATGCAAACTTCAAGACCATGGTGCAACTGCAAAACCACCCCTCGACACGCCTTTCTTTGAGGGATGGTTTTCCTCCTCAAAACCGTTTTTCGGCAGATCGAAAAAATAAGTGTCTAATACTTTCCAATGCTTCATCGCATATATGAGTTCCATCAAAATCGACGGCGGACACTTAAGTAATGTTTCTTGTCAGACCTCCATACCCAGCCTACTTCACAAGCGTATACAGTTTTCAGAGCATTTTAAATTCTAAAAATTGCCCTAAAAGTTTTTGAAAATCGAAAAAAGGACGTTTTTTTTATTGCAAAACGTGGCCATTATTATTCGGAAAATCCAATCTTTTTCTTTCAAAGCGTACCATTTAATCGATTTTCACCATTTCTCACCTTTTCTTGGTTCATATTCTGCGTATGAGTGTCAATGAAAGTTAAATCTTCGCTGGCTTTTTTTCCGATTGATCCCGCCGACGCTATGTGTCACGCCGTCTGACAACATCCGCCGCAACTCGTTTAGAAGAGGGTGCCATACCTCCGCCATTTTCAAAGATGAACAAAAGTAAAAAAAACATCGCGTAACAGCCAAAAGTCGTAATAAAACTCAAGTCTCGAAAATGGCGAAGAAATCTTTCTGTTAAAAAAAAATAATGAAAATCAGAAATATTCTCCTCGCCGAAAGGTATCTCCCCCCTTAAGGCAATATGAGAGTACGTGCGAGGAGCAGGCGCGTATTGTTCTCCGCGATCGTGGGCGCGAATCCTTGAGATCTTTCCGCACGTAATGTGCCCATACGAGCACACATACGTACAAACATCCGGAGGGATCAAGCTGCGGGGGCATCGATGCGAGTCGAAGCTTAATTGAAGATGAAAACGTACGTATACGCGCCACATCGATGACCCGACAACCCGACGACGTGAGATGACATCACAATATGCTGATGCGCATGGACATCACAAGCGTTTCGCGTCTCGCGGCCTTGCGGGAGGCAAACCGAGGAGAAAAAAAAAACGTTTCCCGTCGAGTGTGTACGGATATACTTGCCACAAACAGAGAGAGCAACTATCCACGATCGTATCACTGGATGATCTTGAGGCCGCGATGCGACATTGAGCCATCCGGGTTCACGAGCGTTTCGATGACATTCGCTTCGCAAGTCGCTCGATCCGTTCATACGGTTATGAGTTTCGGAGATGAGACGCCAAGGGCGAGCTGATACAATTGTCAAGGGCTCGCGCGGTTCCGATTTTGAAAATTTATCGACCTATCAATTTGGTGAAAAAGGAGCGGACGACCTTGGCGCGGGGGTTGGGATTGGAAATTTGACAGATAGCGAGGAACGATCTTCATTCGTTTTGATAAAGGGGCCGTCCATTAATCACGTGAGGCTCAAATAGGGGAGGGGACGGGGGTGGGATAACATCACGATTGATCACGCTCTGGAGGGAGGGGGGAGGGTGTTGTGACATATCACGTGTATTTTTTTTGTAACTGCGCGGACAATGCCATTTAAATATGCTGACAATACTTATATATTATTTCGTTTTTCATAATAAAATACCGCACTCTCTATCGCTTGTGTTAGACGTTTCTTAACAAAAAATACACGTGATGTAGAGGGGGGGGGGGCTGGCTAGAAACCTCACCACATATCACCATGGGGGAGGGGGGGTTCAAAAAGTGGCCTAAAAAACCTCACGTGATTGAGGCGTTACCCCCACTTGTAGCGCAAAAAAGGCCTTTTTCATGAATTTTTTAAAAGAAAACTACAAAACTTAAAGACTACATTTTTATGTATTAAATAAGCCTGCAAAATGTCAAGAAGATCGGTTCATTAGTGTTCGAGTAATCTTGGTCACCGACTTCAGAAATGCCATTTTGAGAAAAACGCGTTTAAAGTGTCTTTTTCAACGCTCTTTCAACGCGGATTCTTCTCTTTCAACGCTCATATCTCAGTCAATTTTGTTCGGATCGACTTGAAATTTTCAGGACATATTCTCAGATACTTATACTTCAAAAAAATGCAATAAAAAAATCGATTTTTTCAAAATCGCAAGTGGGGGTAACCCCTTAATGGACGACCCCAAAGGCGTTGATTCGACTCGGGGGGTTTTAGCTTTGAAGAAACTCAATCGAAGTAGGTGGTTTTTCCTTAGAGGGAAACACGCCTAATGAAGGCTTGACTTCGAAGCTTGCGTGGGTTTTGGGACGAAAAAAAAACATATTGAGATCTGGATGGGTCAGAGTGTACGTAACGGGACACTGAAAAAAGGACTTTCAAAATATATGAAATTTCCAATTTCAGCAAACAAACTCGACCAAGTCCAAACAAACAAACAAATCCAAACTAACCCAATGTTTGTTTGAGTTTGCTTGAGGGACGCATTTGGCCTTGTATCTCCGAGGTCATTGACCCCAGACATAAATGACCCAAACAAAAGTTACACCTTTCGACGCCGGCTACCTAAACGAACAAACTCCAACAAACCTAATGTTTGTTTGGGTTGGTTTAATGGATGCATTTGACCTTGCCACTCCGAGGTCATTGACCTCAGACATAAATGACCCAAAGAAAAGTTACTCCTTTCGACGCTCGCTACCCCATGACACCTTAGAAAAGAGGGGTAAATTAACGTTGCAAATTCCGATCGAAATGTTTCTGTCTTTTTGCCCGTTTAATGAGGGACGCATTTGACCTCGCAACTCCGAGGTCATTGACCCTAGACATATATGACACAAACAAACGTTACTCCTCTCGACGCACGCTGCCCGATGACACCGTAAAGAAGAGGGTCATTTAGAGTCGCCAGGGTAGTGTTCGGTTACGTGCACCCCAACCAAAACACACCCCAGTATGTTGGTAAAATTTCAAGCCAAGCTACCGACCTATTGACGAAAAATTACTATAAAAATCATCTCATTTATACAGCGCTTTATGGAGATGACACGCTGGTTACTTTTCTACCTAATAATTTATACACTAAATAATTCTAGATGCCTGATATAAACCGCTCGCGCGTTTAAAAAGATCTAAAGATTTCGTAACGACAATGAAAACAGGGGATCACCGAATGATTAAAGAAAATATTAATGATAAAACTTAGAACAATGTGACTAGCAGGAGAATTTTCGTTGTCGCGACGTTTCAGAGAAAATGTAAAAATGTCTAAATTCACTAAATTTGCGCGAAATTTTTTATTCCAGTTTATCGTTGGATATAATAATTGATTGTGACTTTTTTTTTAAGCGCCGCTGTTATTTACCAATGATTCAGAAGGGCCCTTCTTATGCCCCCACAAAATACGGTACCCTCCGCAAAAGAAATACCTTAAGGCGTTACCCCCACTTGTAGCGCAAAAAAGGCCTTTTTCATGAATTTTTTAAAAGAAAACTACAAAACTTTTTTAATCGATCAATATACCATCTTAAAGAACACATCTTGAAGAACTTTCAGTAATTTTTTCATTGAAAAATATTACATTGTTTAGTGGCAAATGGCCGTCAATGAAATAATGTTTTTATATACACGGTTTGCGGTGACCAACATTGCGGCGAAGTGGATCATCTGAAAAAAAAATGCGGATGGATTTAGTCAAATATAAGTATAAACTAGTCTTTGATCGAAGGATTTTAAAAAATATTCATTTTTCACAAAATGGCGGACAGTCAAAGTTAATGGTTCGATTTTAACGAAAAAAACGGCCGTTTTTTGGCTATAAAACGGCCATTTTTTTCGAAAAAAAAAATCGAACGATTAAATACTACATTTCTATGTATTAAATAAGCCTGCAAAATTTCAAGAAGATCGGTTCATTAGTGTTCGAGTAATCCTGGTCACCGACTTCAGAAATGCCATTTTGAGAAAAACGCGCTTAAAGTTTCTCTTTCAACGCTCTTTCAACGCGGATTCTTCTCTTTCAACGCTCATATCTCAGTCAATTTTGTTCGGATCGACTTGAAATTTTCAGGACATATTCTCAGATACTTATACTTAAAAAAAAATAGATTTTTTCAAAATCGCAAGTGGGGGTAATCCCTCAACATAGTTTGTAAAAATGAAGATTTGATTCTGCCATAAGACTCACACTGTTTCATAAAACACACTTTCGAGAAAAGAGCAAAGAAAGAAGGGCTGATCGCAACGGGGCGGTTCGCTGTAGGGCAATGGGTGATCTGACCCGTCAACGAAATTGTCATAATTCGATTTTTTAAAAGAATTTTTACAAAATTTTTGTTTCAAATCAAAGTTAAGACCCTAAGCTTTAAAACGACACAATGAAAAATGTAGGTCCGCAGGACCTACCTATAAACGCCCATAACTCCCTCAATTTTTAACCGATCGACTTGAAATTTTCAGAGAATATTTTTGAAATATTATATTTTGAGAATCCCTCGAAAACCAAAAATCGATATTTAAAAGAATTTCAACTAGGTTTCATTAGATAATTTTTTTTTAAATAAATTATATATTAAAATAAACTATTTAAACGAAAAAGGTACAATTTTAACCTCTGATGCAGCTCAATCTTATATTTTCCATAAGAAAGTGTTTTCAATTGCTTACATTTTTTCTCGAAGGCCACACAGTAGGCCTCATTGAAACGTCGAAATGATCTATATCTATGTCTAACGAACAAATCAGTGTGCTTTGAAATCTATATTTCATATATAGTACATCCACACGATATATGATTTTTTGTTGTTTCGTGAAACATTGCTCGGAGCCTCAATGAGAACGAAATTTATGTTGGTGAGATTACGTCGAAGAAGCGCGCACACACCGCGCACCCAGTGGCTTATTATGCCATCCAGGAAGTTCGAGAATTATCGATAAGCAAGACGCGAGGATAAAAAGAAATCTCCCGCACAACGATAGCATCGTCGCGCGGCTGCGAAAGGATTTTCTCGTAATAACGTTGCCGCGGTAATAATTACAATTTAGACGGAGGAAATGTTTCGTGGCACGAGCAGTATGGAGCTGTGGTATCGATCTTCGAGCCACGATCTACGTCAGCCAGAATATATCATCGAAATATATATATATGTGTGTATATATATATATATATATATATATATATATATATATATATATATATATATATGGGACATTCCACGCCATTTCACCTAGCCCGTGACCCCGACCATTTTTGGTTTTCTTAATTTTTGTTGTAATATTGTACCCCATGAAACGAATATCCACACCAACTTTTAGATTTTCATCTCTTCTCTTTTAGGAGTTATAATTTTCCAAAAAGTGTCGATATTGGAAGTTTTGGAAACGTTTCACGCTGATAACTCCTACATTAATTAAGATATCGACAAAGGTCACTATATAATTTCTTTTCATTTCGGAGCATACTTTCGTTCGAAAATATGAAAAAATTATCAAATATCAATGTCAACGTTTTTTTTGCTTCTAAAGTGAAAACTATTTTTTAAAAAGATGATTGACATTTTAAATTTTTGTCAAAAAATTCTCTAAAACCGGATGACTCATTCTATGATTTTTAAGACTAGTATCATACTGGGCCGATTTTTCCTTTGATTTTTTTTCGAATTAATCATATTTTTTTAGAAGATTTTTATAATTTTAATCTCCGATAATGGTATTAATCACATGTAATGTGATTTCCAATTCGGCTTCGTCAGGCCTGGAACGGTTCATTTTCATTTTTTGCTGAATTTAACGGAAACATGATTTTTTATTCGAAATAATTTTTTTATCGTCGGAAAAATAAAAAATGGTGGGGGTCACTAGGTGGAATATCCCATATATATATGCTGGCGTGGAATATCCCATATGTATATGCTTATACATACGAGAAATGTTTTGCAGGAAGAAAAGAGAATCGATGTAGTAGTAGATACACCAGAGTTGCACCGTTGCACTATAGCCATGAGGGATTTCAGTGCACATGATACACGTGCACGCCCGTGTGTGTAGATATATGTATGTAAGTACCTCCAACTACGCGGTAGGCTGCCGGCTGTGAAGTAACCATCGTATAACACGACAAGCACATCAATAGATTCGAAATCCCAACAAGTTTAACCCTTCGAGTGCACACTGGGTCGTTTTGACCCAGTGATTTTTCGTTCACTTTGAACGAATGTTTTGGCATTTAATTTGCGTTTTCGTCAACAAATAAATTTAGGGCCATAAAATATGGATAATTTACTACAAAAAACGTCTCTACAAAGAGAAAAAGGAAAAATGTATATTTACCGGATTACAACTATTTGAAAAACGTCTTGGGTCAGATTCAGGGCACACCCCTCTTTTTCAAACTTTGAGCACAGCGAGAGAAAAGTGCATGGTATTTAAAAAAAACACCCATGGTAAAAGAGGGAACACTATAGGAGACTATAGTTTATTGGTACCGCAATCATACTATGGTTAACACAACTGTAAGTGAAAAGTGTATCTGAACATGCGATTTGGGTGGCGTGTTTGACCATCCACGAAATAATTATTAACTGCTGTAAAGGGTTTGACAATATAGATATGGTTAATTCAGTGGTAGGGCAGAGCGGGGTCATTTGATCATGATTTTTTTCTAAACAGTTGGCTCCGCATTAACAAAGTGATAAGTATTGATCTCTTTTAAAATAGATGGGTTGTTTATTTGGCTATGTCACACCATCGAAAAATTGTAGTAAAAACGTTTCTTACTAGACTAAACCGAGCCACCCCACGGGTCTAGTTGAGCCAGTGAGGTAATAATGGTTTTTTTTTGCCAAAAAACGGTGAAAAAACACGTTTTCTTTCGAAAAATGTCCGCCATTTTGTTATTTTTGCACACATCAAAGATCGAATAACATGCGCTACAGCCATTGACATACTAAATCGAAAACCATTTGATTTTTTTGTTTCGGATGATCCATCTCCGAGATTTCATTGACAGCACAGACCTACAATTTTTTAGGACATTTTTTAACTACCATTTTCGTCTATAAACAGGGCCATTAATAAATATTTTAAAAAAATGTATTTTGAAAGTGTATTTATTAAGGGATAAGGCCACAGTAGAATTTTGAAAAAATCGATTTTTTTCGCTAAAACGGTGCTTTATAATCATAAGAATAAATTACTATTCGATTTGTAGCAAGAACATTTTTTTAACGACTTTGAGCGTATAACGTAAGCCCACCTCTGGCACGGCCATAGAGTACCTAAAACTTTAAGGGCGGGGTAAAGTTAATTCGGCAAAAAAAAGGCATGTTTTTAAGATTTTTTTTTGGCGTAGCGAATAGTGTTCGTTTATTGAAAAATTTACATATAATAAAGTAACATTTGAACAACATTCTCCTAAATTTGCATTGCAAAATATTCGAAATTGAGCGAGTGAAAATTAAACCCCGGAGGCGCCTCGAAAAAAAGTTGGTTTGCGGTGTGCACCATAACTCGCAACAGAATCATCTGAAAC
This sequence comes from Ophion ellenae, assembly GCA_963210295.1. Lineage (NCBI taxonomy): Eukaryota > Metazoa > Arthropoda > Insecta > Hymenoptera > Ichneumonidae > Ophion > Ophion ellenae. The sequence continues at coordinate 21,721,117 of OY723392.1, forward strand.
AAAAAAATCAAAATGCATTTGTTAAACGCGTTTTTCTCGAAACAGCTTTTTTCCAATTGGCGTGACAAATAACTTCAACAATTTTCACTCGATTTACTTCAAATTTAAAAGTTATGTTCCTCATTGCATTTCGCAGAGAAGTACGAACGGAATTTCTGATTCATCGAAAACTTTTCATTTTATGAGCAGTTTTATACGAAATTTTTCACTGAAAATTCATTTGAATACCTGCAACTCAATTCAAATACCTACAACTTTTGAATAAAACAATATTTTTGAAATTCCGTACGAACTTCTCTAGGTATTCTAATGTAGATTGACGAGAATTTTTGTTTTTTGTTCTAGGTAAAAAATTGTGGATGCTAAATGTCACGCCGCGGAGCGCCTAGAAAAAGATAAAAGAAAATATTGGTAGCCGGCCATTTTGTACATCGAAGAAACATTCTAACAGCTTGGTATTCATACTAAATAGATGTCTAATTAATTTTATGAGTGAATCACTTTTTCATACGAAAAAAACTGTTAAATTCGCACATGATTTTATACCCGTTACTGTGGCCTAATCCCTTAAAGCGTTACCCCCACTTGTAGCGCAAAAAAAGGCCTTTTTCATGAATTTTTTAAAAGAAAACTACAAAACTTTTTTAATCGATCAATATACCATCTTAAAGAACACATCTTGAAGAACTGTCAGTAATTTTTTTATTGAAAAATATTACATTGTTTAGTGGCAAATGGCCGTCAATGAAATAATGTTTTTATATACACGGTTTGCGGTGACCAACATTGCGGCGAAGTGGATCATCTGGAAAAAAAATGCGGATGGATTTAGTCAAATATAAGTATAAACTAGTCTTTAATCAAAGGATTTTAAAAAATATTCATTTTTCACAAAATGGCGGACAGTCAAAGTTAATGGTTCGATTTTAACGAAAAAAAACGGCCGTTTTTTGGCTATAAAACGGCCATTTTTTTACGAAAAAAAAATCGAACGATTAAAGACTACATTTTTATGTATTAAATAAGCCTGCAAAATTTCAAGAAGATCGGTTCATTAGTGTTCGAGTAATCTTGGTCACCGACTTCAGAAATGCCATTTTGAGAAAAACGTGTTTAAAGTTTCTCTTTCAACGCTCTTTCAACGCGGATTCTTCTCTTTCAACGCTCATATCTCAGTCAATTTTGTTCGGATCGACTTGAAATTTTCACGACATATTCTCAGATACTTATACTTCAAAAAAATGCAATAAAAAAATCGATTTGTTCAAAATTGCAAGTGGGGGTAACCCCTTAAGTGTAACAACTTTTATATTAATATCTATAATATAAGCCTATTAAAAAATGCATGAAAGTAGGGATTTTTTAGCGTCTAAAGTAAGAAGACGCCTTAATTGTGGATGAAATTCCGACCTCGTCATCCCGTTACTCTCGTCAGAAAAAAAATATTGAAAATTGATCAATTTTTTGGGCTCCAAGCTTACGCAGACCCGTTAATAACGACCTTTCTCAGTCTACAAGTCGAACTCTTAACGGGTCTCAACATTACTCCTGGTCCCTAACAGATGTCAGAAATGTAGAATATTGCAAAGAACGCATATATATATATATATATACATATATATATATATATATATATATATATATATATATATATATATATATATATATATATATATATATATATATATATATATATATAGCGCTCACGTCGGTTATCGAGTCTATATGCGATCTTTCTTGTATCCGGTTCGCCGGTTCCGTTCCCCATGTTCTCCGTTCCCTGGCACTCTCTTTGTCTTTCGCTTTTAAAAAGATCCATAATGGCTCCGAAGATGAGCCTCGCGTCCGCGAAAGTGCTTCCTTCGTTTGTTCCTACGGTGTATTATCCATTCTATTAATGGTAACTATATAACACAAATCGGCCCGATTAAAAACAATAATAACGATTATTATTAGCGTGTCTGCGGATGGTGGCCGCGCGCGATCTATACTGGATCCGCATTACCTGTAATAACGAAAACTGCGCTCGTACCGGCGCGCTCGCGCGTTCGAAAACGTGTATATGCTGTTCCCGCACAGTTCGGAGTATCATCATTAATTCTCTGTCAAATTCTCACGGCGTAGAAAAAACGGCCGCGTTGTAGCGGCGAGAGAAAAAAAAATGAATGAAAAATCGCAAAAACTTCGATGATTGCTTTTATTATACGTTGGCAACACAAGTACGAACGATAATCGTACGATAATATTTGTTTTAATTATAACACGTTATTGTGCGATAATCGTACGATAATGAACGATAATCAGTACGGTAAAAAACATTTTTTTTTGTTCGCACGGGCGCACGCGCGTACGATGACCTGAGCAAGAATTTTGCACAGCGCACGAGATATTGATGGGTCCGTGGGCGCATCCAGATGAGTCCGACATGGGGTAGACCAACCAGTAAATGGACGAATAACGACACTGTACGATTCAGATGAACTGTAAAATGAAAATATTATAAAAACAAATTTTTTAATCACTATAGCTGATAAAAGATATTGTTCATCAGAATAATATCTTTAATCAGCTGTAGCGATGAAAATATTTGTTTGAAAATATTTTCATTTTCATTGCAATTTTACATTTTACTATCACGTAGAAAAAAAAGTATGGTGGGGAATGTAAAAGGGGGAAGCTGCGTAAAATGGATCCACGATAAAAAACATATATAGTGGAAACAATATTCGAAGTAATTGCGACAAATAATATTGAAGGAATTGATGAATAAGTAGCAAAATTACTAAATCGTCAGTGAATTGACGAAATTACCTGTAATTGGACATTCGACCGCTAGTAAATGGACGTGTTGTGTAGATAAATGCTGTAAACCATAACGATTTATTATTTGTTTTTATTAAATGCTAGATTTGGAGATTGCTGTGTTGCACAAAAATTTTAATACTCTCATACATATGAGTATTGTATTTGTTATTACGATTTCGTAGAAAGCACACAACGCTTTTTTTTGCATCCTAACGTGACATTCTCAAAAAACTATCAGCGCTTGTTTCGACAGAAAAATCGAAAATTAAATTTCGTCAAAAAAACGAATGAAATTATTTGATGACAACGTTTAATGACATGTACGTTGTCATCTCTTAACAATAATTACCTGCAATTTTCAGGAGATGAGCCAAACTTTTTACTCTGTTTTGAGAATTATCAGAACAGAGCCCATATGTCCATTAAATGGAAAGAGGTTAGAATATAGCACCGGGGAAGAAATATGTTTAATTATCATCTAATATTACGATTTTTTTTCAATATTTTGTTAAAAATCCAACATTGATTCTATCTCAAGTAATGAAAGCAATACTTACCCTCAAAATTCATAAAACCATCCGTTTTTGCCTTTAGAACATCTACTGTGCACAGCCGCGATGTAACTAAGATGCGAGGTGTGCAAGTACCAAAAAAAAAACCGAGACATCGGTTTTAACGACACCCGTCATTTTTTTGTTGCTAAATTATAGTGATTCGAGTTTTTATGGACGATTCATATTCTTGACTTATTGCAAATATACATCAGCTTTCGTCCATTAAGGTGGTTGGAGCGGTCCAATTAGCTCCAATGACGGTTTATGATTTTTGTCAAACGAACCTCAAAAAAATGCATACGAGGTATAGATTTATTCTGCAGATGCTAATTTTTCATAAAATATATAATTGAAGGCTAAAAGCATTCATTTTAATTTTTATATTGCGTAAATAAAAAAAACTTTCGTCTTACTACTACCTTGAAAAAGTGCAACATTATCGATGATTATTATGAAAAAACTGCGTCAGCGAATGTTTTATACAACTCAGAAAGAAATTTCGAGTTATTTATAATGACGCCTATTTATATTTATGTCACGAGATTGTTTATTATTACCATTAATGAATATCAAGTGTTGCCGAAAGACGGCAACTTTGCGGACATTGAGGTTGGTAGCAATGCTCTCCATTCGCCAGCCAATATTTGTAATCTCTCATCAAACCTTGATGGTACCATATTGAATATCTATGGTTTACGATGGACAAGATGGAGTTGTGTTTTCTTCTAAATACATGTTGACAAAGGTTAAGTTTGCGTCAATCGGTGCAGAATAGTCAAGAAAAATGACATCACTCGTAGCGTGAACTTCTTGCCCATCTGACCGCACGTGAAATTCCATACATTAAACTATTTTTTATCTCTGGTGTTTCGTGGTGAAAAAATTTCAAAAAATTCGTCAAAACTCAGTGTAGTCTAGCCAATGACATATATTTTTTTCAATGTTAATCTTGGATTGTGGCTGACGCTCCACCTTTCTTAACTGGTCCCCGTCCATTGACCAATCGGTTTACCCTATACGTGTATCCATCATCCGCATAGCGCAGCTCCGAGGAGAGTGTTCGATCCGCGTGTATCAACTCGAGTCTTCTCCGACTGGTCAAC
>OY723392.1:21730578-21780578 GCA_963210295.1 Ophion ellenae
TTCATTACAGTGGACGCACTCTCGAGACCCAGGAGCGCTCCATGATGATCCAGTGATAATTCAAGGGAAGCTTCGTGACTGTATGCACAGGTCAAGTGTCCTTGGAGATGAGAACATCATTGGACGACCGTGAAACGCTTCACTGCGATACGCCCCGTTGCAATTTACAACGAGGCACGGGAATTTCTTCGACATAGACGAAAATCAGATATTATTGTTGATACTGATATAGGGTCAGAGTGGGATCAGTGGCTCATTTTTTTCAGAGGTCTACAGCTACCCAACCGTCCACACAATCTCAATGAAACCTTGACTAAACGTGAGGTGTGTTCAATGGCTTCATTTTGTTAAAAGACACTGAACGGCCTAACCCAATAGATATTGAGATAATAACCATGTTTTCAAAAATGGGATCTGATCCACTGTGGACATGGGGGTGTACACAGCGAAACATGCCTAATTTCACAGTCAAACGAAATTTCGAAATCAAGCACAATTTGAAGAAAATTACCCTGATCCACTGTACACTTGTAGGTAATGGAGTGCTTTTCTCTATACAATGGGGAATATTGTACAGTAGACGATTGAAAAATTAATTTAAAAAAGACAGCATATTATGAGATCAACCACAATGATTCATTGAATATTAATCAACAATGAGTACCTACCGAATGAGGTAGTACCAGTACCTATCTAAATCACAACGCGAAAATATGCATATTATGACTTACCTCTGTGTACCTCGAAAAAAACTGTGTACCGACCCGCTCGTATTTTCTAAAGCGGGTAAGGTAAATGTCCCAATTATTGAACACTATCTCGTATTTCTATTATTTCTCATTCACCTGCATGCATTTACTTATTTATAAAAATTTCATTACATATATGGAACTTTTATCTATCGAAATATTACCTTACTTGTGCAAAAAAAGCTTTAAACAATAGAGAAAAAAATTATTTAATCAGCAACGGTGACCCGATTTGACGTCTCGTGGTAACTGCTTATCGTTTTTGCTAAGACGCGCCGCTTCATGCGTAAGGGCATAAAAAATTCAAAAACTGTCGCATCTCAAAAAGTAAAGGCGTTTCAGGTTCCTCAGAAAATATCTTACAAATAACAATTAAAAAAAACAATTACTTAATTATTTGGTAAAAAATACGGTGTTCGATCATTGGGACATAGAAAATGCAGTGTGTCCCAATTATTGAACACTCGAATTCTCCAAGATGGCGTCATTAAACCCATCAAAACATCGAGACAGTTAACGTGTGACAGATCGTGTGAATTGGATTTATTCAAACAAAAACTGTAAGTTCCTGAATAAACTTACCGTTATTCTTTCAATAATAACTCTAAGATCGTCAAATATATTTTTTATTTGTATTTTCGTACAGTAAACATAAAAAGAAAAGTAAAAAGAGAATATAACCTAAATGTAACCTAAAACAACGAATGTAATGTTCAATATTGTTTGCTCTCCGATATTTCAGGGAGCCAAGCTGCGACAAAATCAAATAAAAACGAGGAAGCTGAAAATAGAAATAAAATAAAGTTCGAGTTGAAAAGCAAAAATAAACCAAATGCGAATGAACCAAAAACCTGTCGAACGAGACTAAATATATATTTTTGTATTTTTACATGATTAATAAAAGATTATTTAAGTGTTTCATTTTGTTTTTATTTCTTAATATTGTACCCACAATAATATTTTCAGAACGGAAAAAGAATTCTCGAGAGTGTTCAATAACTGGGACATGCCTGTTCAATATTAGGGACATAGGCACTTCCAGTGTTCAATAATTGGGAAATTTGCATGCTTCACATTGTTATTCTTTTTTTTCATTTGAAATCGTTTAAAAGTAATTTAAAGGGTGATTTTTCGAAAGTAAATATATCAAAGTATCATTTGAACATGAAAGCGATGGTTTTTTTCTTGATTTTATATTTTTTTCTCACCGAATTCAATCCCCCAGATCCTTAGCTGTTCAATAATTGGGACATTTACCTTACTGACAAGTTTCTATTTTTGTTAGGTTAACAAACACAACGCTCAAATACCGCAGTATAGCTGTATATTGCGGGAGAACAATGACTTCGAACATAACTGCGATAGGTAAATAAGCAAAAAACATACAAACTCACCTGGTTTTTCAACTTTTGGCACCAAAAACAATATAAAATCACCTCTCACAACCGAATTGCGCGGGAGCGACTCACAGACAGGTTCAAACCTATTGGCATCCGAGGGCGGTTCTAATGTGAAAAAGACGCACATGTATACATGTCCACTTTTGACAAACAGAAAAGGTTCAGTGTACCCACCGTTGCCACTGTTCCCACTTTGACCGCACTAGTGTACAGATGCTGATCTGATCTTGAAGGGTATGATGGTACCAATCACTAATTTGGTTCTTGTGGGTTTCTGGTATGATCTTAGTTTGAATCTAATAAAACTTTGAATAACAAAGTCTTCCAACACGATCGGGCTTGAGGAGTTATGCCTAGTTGTAAAAATCGAAAAATCATTTTTTTCTAAACCAATATATTTTGGCAGTATATCATCTTATAAGTGTTTCCTGAAAATTTCAAGCTGCTCGGTAAGCTGAGCCTATAAACCTGTCAATATTTTTATGAATTGACAGATTTATAGGCTGTTATGTTGACGGTCGTCGGAACGCCCGGAGCGTCGTTCGAAATTTTTAGTGCTTTTTCTAGATGTAAAAATATGGTAAAGGGTGTCTCAAAATGACCTGACATTTTAAATTGCGCCCCTTTTTTTGTATTGAAAATAGAGTACTAATTTTTGATAACTGGCATCAGGAAGTATTGAGGTTTACTCATGGAGAATTACACGATCGAGCAACGCATATAAACTGTTATTTGCTGCATTGTTAATGCATATTTATTGCAGACGGAGTTCCATAGTCGTGTTATCTCGCGCCGCGGCGATGTGAATTAGCCACCAAGATCGTGCGATTTGACGCCATTGGACTTCTTTCTTTGGGGGTTTTCTGAAAGGAAAAGTGTATGCCAATGATCCACAGACCATTGCGAAGCTCAAGGAAGCAATTGGAGGCACCATTAATGGAATTAGTCCGCAATTATGCCAAAATGGTATTGATTATTTCGTCAATAGAGTGAACGTTTGCAAACAGGGACTTGGCGGCCATTTATCGGATACTGGGTTCCACACATAACCTCAATGTTTGTACCTTATATTTAAACAAAGATATTCGTACTTTGCAAATAAATAATCCGTTTTATTAATAAATTAAAATGTCAGGTCATTTTAGGGACATCCTATGTTTGATCGAAATCAATGTTTTAACACACAAAAATTACAGAGTGTTCTTCAGGTGTTACTTTTTCAAATGCCTAATTTTGGTAGAAATTCATCAGGATGATTTTCTATAAAACAATCCAAAAATCAGGTGTCTTCGACTGTTACAACGAGGCATAATCAGTTAGAGCTATTTTCTTTAGCATCAAATCCGAACAACGAACTGCCAGATCCAAATCAGGGCAACAACGGACTTGGGCTTAGAAGAATAACGTCCTGGCTAGAAATGTGATCCTGACTGATCCGTATACCTGTTCAGGCTCTGATCCGGTTGCCGTATCTATGCCTGACATGAAAAAAAAATCCAAAATTACGATAAAAAAATTATAGTTTGTCTATTTTTATAAAAAGTCTATTTTTTGTTTCCATATGCGTTATTTATGATCCTGCCTATATGATAATTGGAATAAAACGTTTCCTGCCTCGTTAAAGTTTTTCACCTCCCCTCGGAATTGAACTTACGTTTTCTATTTCTAGAGCTGAGCGCGCATATCTATTTAGCCATTCCAACACTTGTGTAACCCTTCTTTTTTTCTTTGCATATTTTTATCATTCAATTCTATTCTTAAGAATGTCAATAATTTTATTCATGGGGTTGAATATTGCATCGCTGCAATGCAGCAATAATTCTTTTTTCACCGGATCTTTTCTGCCTATTTAGGCTGTGAAAATAACTCACACAGTTTTACATATTCTGATTAGAGTGTTACGACCGAAATCTGTAAAAAAGGCTTCCGATAATGATTTTGTAAAAAAAAACTTTAAGTTGTGCCAATGAAGTTTAATTTTATCGATTTGATTGATTAGTCTTGATGGTGATAAAAATAAACGAAAGAAAAGGGAAGAAAAAAATCGTTGCATTCCCACAATGCAAACATCAAATTTTTTGTTTTCGTTCTTTGTATCTTGATTCGATGATGACGGCGTCCGCATGGACACCATATTACTTTTATTAGAATCTTGCCGAAATTATGCACGCAGCAACTCGGTTGTTCACTTTGGTGGCCCCGAATAAGGTGATCCGGTAGACATCCGGCGCAAATCAGAGATACATTTCGAAGTTCATGGCGGATCGGCACCGGATGTCTACTGGATTAGCCAACCTCGGAGCACAGATGGGAAAAGGAAAATCGATCAGGCCTTGGACAGGTAACCTTAGCAGAGCCATGTGAGGGACGCGTTGCGGGTCGTTTGATGTGGGCCTTACTAAGGGGCCAGTCCACTTTGGAGCGACGAAAAAAGGCTATTTTCGCGATTTTTTTCGAGGATTTTATAAAAGATATGAATATAAAAATTGTTGGGCTTGATAAATAAAGTCTTGAAATACATTTGTAAAAAAAATTTAACTAATTTAAATTCACTTTGAAGTACAAAAACTATAGTTTAACTATAGTAAGTAGCCCCATCACAACTCGGCAATGGCTTGTCTGAAACAAAAAAAATCAAAGTCCATTAGATTCAGTATGACACCAGCTGCAAAATGACCCACGGACATAAAGTTTTATCAAAAAATTAAAAAAATCGCAGATGAAAAACGCAAAAAGTAAAAAAAAACGCGTTTTTTCGCAGTTTTTCGCAAAAAAAGAGTAAAAATCAAAATTTAAAAACCATCGAGGGTCATCTTGTTGCGAATCATGTTTCCAACATGTGGTTCAAATTGCACGAGAATCGGTTTATTAGTTTTCGAGATACGATGGAGCTAGATTTTGAAAACGTTGTTCCGAGAAAAACGCGTTTGAAGTTTATACTATGAAAAACTCTTACCTAAACTCAATCGGTAATTCCTGCACCGTACAAAATCCCTTCTGATTGCTCATCATCATCGATTTCTTCAAGACTTGCTTACTTTCGATTTTTTGAAATTTTCAAAGTGGACTGGCCCCTTAATGCTGCCTTCTTACATCGGTATCTGGGTACTACTGATCCGGCAGACATCCGGCGCCGATCAGGCACGAACTTCGGCGCCCTAACAAGGTCCTCGCAAGATTACCTGATTCAGGACTGATCAGTTTGTCTTGATTACACCCGTTTTCCGGATACACCGATGCAGTAATTATCCAGCACAGATCAGGCGGGCGTTTCTACGGTATTCCGGATCATATATTCGAGCCTGCCTGATCAGTGATCCGGCTGCCGGAACAACATTTCCAGTCTGGATGGGAAACAAGTTTTCAAACTGGGGTTAGTGCCAAGAGCAACAAACTGCAAACTTACCAACCCGATGAACATTTGTCGAAGAGACATTTTCGCGCTGAAAATGAGATGACAAAAGAAAAACGATCTACAACACAACGAGCTCCATCGTATCTACCGATCTAATGAATCATTTGTTCTTTCTGCGAGTTCCCCTGTTGCTTCGAATAGTCAAGCTCTCATATGCATCCGATCCAATGACTCGGAATCGATTCCCGTGTACGGCGTATCGACCTCCGATCGAATGATAACGATGACACTGCAACGTTGACGCCTCTTTGTCGTCTATTTTCGCTCGAGTCATTGCCCCTGCAGCCATCCACATGCATGCATTAATGCAGCAAAGGGACGTTTCGAGCCCGTTATACCAGCGTCATGTTGGTTATCAAGCACACTTGGCTGGCCCAAGGTCCTTCGAATTCGCTCCAGCTAATCGTTGATTTTCAGAACAGGACGATCGTTGACAGGGTCGCTACTATGGGGACGGTTCTTGAAGTCGAGTGGCTTCAACGTCACCTTTCCGCAATCGTACATACCCCCACGGAAATTTATATACGCAAAAATATACTGCAAATTTATTTTATTTATAATTGTAATAAATGTAAAATGTATGCCATATATTGAAAATATATGTTGCATATATGTGCCAAATTCTAATTTTCGTAACGTTTTTATATATGAGATGTATATGCGTGGTATTACTGTATATCAATGTATCATATATCAATGATATATGTAGCATTTACCCTGCATATATACCACTTATATTTAGCATATATGTTGCATACACACTGCGTACATACCACATATATACTGCATGAATGGTACATATATGCCACATATATACAGATGTGCGTAGCATATCTGTGTATAGTGTTTATATGTAATAGCGTACTTTAACTGTAAGTTAAGTTTTTTTAAGTTTAAGTTTTAAGTTTTATTAAGTTTAACTGTAATAGTGTTTATACACAGCATATATTTTTTGTCAAGAATATGTATCAAAAATGTATGCGTCATATATGACGCATAAATGACACATATATGAGTCATATATGACGCATACATTTTTGATATATTTTTCGGACAAAAAATAGATCGAAAATATATGCGTCGTATATGCCTCATATATGCATCGTATATAGTGTTTATACGTAGCATATATGTTTTGGTCAGAAAAATATATCGAAAATATATGGGTCATATATGCGTCATATATTTGGTGCATATATACTGAATATATACGTATTATTCTATTTTTCGTCACTATATATGCGACCGATATATATATATATATGTAGCATATATTTTCTGCATATATTTTACATACATAAATTTCCATGGGGGTACGCGCACAGAGATATGGATAATTCTCCCCAAATGATCACTTTCCATGTAATCTGACTTTTTACATAGATGCTATTCGATTACTCTGTAAGTTTTGTTGGAATATAACGGATTAAAATATTTCGAAATCTTCGTACAAAACAGATTTGGCAAAAAAATCGTCGTTGTCCTTTTTTTCTCGGTATTTTGATCATGAAAAGCATTCCTCCGGAGTGCAACTATCCAGAATTCATATACACTAGCATACTGACGAGGAACTCAACATTCAACAACATCAGAAACAGAATGTTCGTTGAAACCATTAGACATTCGTTTAACGGGTTGTATGCAGTTAGAAATTTCAAAAAATCGATTTTTTTATTCCATTTTCGGAATGTACAAATATGTGATTATATTCCCTGAAAATTTCAAATCGATCCAGCGAATATTCTCGGAAATACACACATATTTTTAAGGACACTCGGAGCGCTACAAAGTTGACTGTTGAAACTTCAAACGCGTTTTTCTCAAAACGGTGTTTTCAAAGTCGGTGAGCACGATTTCTCAAAAACGGCTCAACCGATCGGTTTGCAATTTTAACACAACCTTGTCAGATATATTCTTTAGGGATTGATCGAAGGAATAAGATTTCCGATAGTTATTTCTAATTTTTTTCAACGATGTAACGAAAAAAAATTGGTCGAAATTGTTTCTTTCCGGAGCCACCATTTCGTCAAAAATTAAAATTTCGACTATTCCTTCGATCAATACCTGGGTTCATCTATCCCCTAAAAGAATCCTTTTGGTTTTTTCATTTCAGATAATCCAAACCGGAGATACATTGCTCACCGCCGGACACTTCTTTTTCGGGGACCTCCAGGAGACTTCCTACAGGAGAAATGTTAATGAATTTTTTTGAAAATAAAAAATCCCAATCGAAAGCTAAAAGATGCCACTACACTGCCCAATACTTTTCGTTTTACCCAAATGAAATCCTTTTTCAAAAAAAAAATCGTGAAAAACGACCTTTTTTGGCCTTGCAACTGCGTATAACGCCTTAAGGGAACGTTCTGCCTTGTTGGGCCAACAAATGTTCGATTTTTCACCAATTTTTTATGCGAAAAGTATTAAGGGGGGATTGTCTTTTTTTTTTCGCAAAATTTACCGCTTTTTGGGAATTTTTTTGTGAAGAAAGTATACAACGGAAAACTTGTGAAACTTGGCATATAGTTTTATTGATCTGTTTACTACATACAAAAAATTTTTTAAACAATTTCATCAAAAAATCCGCCTCCCACCCCCATCGACGCGCGATGGTCCTTTTTTGATGGTGTGCACGATTACAGCCTTCACGTTCATCCTGCAACAAAAACCCAAAAAGCATTTTACTTTAGACACATATAGCTATCGTTCGATGAAGGGAAAAAAAAAATTGACGATTTGTTGACGTTTTGAACTTGAAGTATCGATTTTTCGAAAAAAATTGATCGATTTTTTGTTATAAATAAAAAACTATTAAACGTATTGCTTTTTTGCTTCATCAAACGATAAGAGGATGTCAGCTGAGCATTCTGTCCAAATTTGAAGGCAATCGGTTGAATAGTTTTTGAGAAATCGTGCACACCATCAAAAAAGGACCATCGCGCGTCGAGGGAGGGGGGTGGGAGGCGGATTTTTTGATGAAATTGTTTAAAAGTTTTTTTGTATGTAGTAAACAGATCAATAAAACTATATGCCAAGTTTCACAAGTTTTCCGTTGTATACTTTCTTCACAAAAAAATTCCCAAAAAGCGGTAAATTTTGCGAAAAAAAAGACAATCCCCCCTTAAATATAGAATGTCGATATTTGGTATGCTGACTAAGCGGTCTTTATTGAACATCAGAATATTTTTTTAAGTTTGACAAAACATGGCGGTGGGAGTGGGAGGAGCTTGCGGAAGTCCTAAGTCCCGGACAGGTGAGCTGAAGCAAAAACATCAAACCTATTTTTACTTTGAACAATATCGTGCATAAGTTGACCTAGAATCGAGAAGAAAAATTAAACAATTAAAAAATTGTGAACGATCGGAAGGAAGTTCGTTTTTTTCCCAACAATTTTCGCAGTTTTTTGCTCACTATTTTTTTATTTTTTATTTTTTCTTCTTGATCCTAGGTCAACTTATACACCATATTGTGCAAAGTAAAAATATGTTTGATTTTTTTGCTTCAGATCACCTGTCCGGGACTTAGGCCTTCAACAAGCGAAGAATGTCATCACCCGCGCACCGACATAAGTGGCTCCTCCCACTCCCACCACCATGTTTTGTCAAACTTTCAAAAATATTTTGATCCTCAATAAAGACCGCTTAGTCAACATACCAAATATCAACATTCTATATTTAATACTTTTCGCATAAAAAAATGATGAAAAATCGTCATTTTTTTCGCCCCAACAAGGCAGAACCTTCCCTTAATTCCTCTCTGAAAAATAAACAATAAAAAAGCACAGGTATCACACAATAAATAACGAAATTTTGTAACCGGCTTCCTCAATAATTTCTCTGGAAAGCTGTAAATCAGTTCATATATTGTGTGAACGATGTTGAAGTTTGCATAATTGGAATGCAACGGAAATCAATCCTTTTTAGTTGATCAAATATTTTTTTGGCCAATTTGGATTGTAAAAATCACTTAGTCGTTTTGGCGGATTCTTATTAGAGATCTACGATCGTAATTTTCAATGGAAAGCCTTTGGATAACGAGAAAAATGAGGGAACGAAAAAATGGCGAAAAATAAATCATTGCATTCCAACGATGCAAACTTCAACATCATATTGTGTGACGGGTGACGCTAGCTGATCTTGCTTACCAGAGCAGTGCCTTCCACACCTACTTTTCCGAAGAGACTGATTGTGTCGTATAATTTTTGTAGCTTAACCTTTTTTCTACAGAGGAATGATGGATGCGCCAGAGCAATGACATCATCTTGGTTACCCATGGGGGATATGGATGAGGTTACTTAAAAATCGTTCTATTGGATTATTGCCATGTCGCCATCGAAAAAAGAAAGGCTCCGCAGAAAAAGAGGAGCTGAATAACGGACATACGAAATGCTTAAGGCTGTACATAAATTTACAACGACCAAAAAACCGACTTTTTTTTCAAACGATTGAACTTCTTCCCGAATATTTTCCCAAAGTTTCAAAGCGAAATTTGAAAAACTTCAAACGTTACGGCTCGTCAACGCTGTACCTCACCGCTCGGATTCGGTGCGCGCGTCGCAGGTATAAGCGAGAGCTCTGATGGGCACGCAGAGATGAGCAAAAAGTAATTAAATGAAGAACTAACAATTACATTTACTACTGTAATTGATAATTAAATGACGTTATAACAGATTACTTAAGGGGTCTTCTCACTATAGGCATTGAAAAAGGCTATTTTCATGAATTTTTCTGTTAGGTTTATATTATAGATATTGATGTAAAAGTTGTTATACTTAATGAATACACTTTCGAAATACATTTAAAAACCCTATTTATAGACGAAAATGGTAGTTTAAAAAAATCAAAAAAAAATTGTAGGTCTGCGCTGTTGATGAAATCTCGGAGATGGATCATCCGAAACAAAAAAATCCAACGGTTTTAGATTCAGTATGTCAATGGCTATAGCGCATATCATTCGATTTTTCATATCTGCAAAAATAACAAAATGGCGGACATTTTTCGAAAAAACAAAAAAAATCGTGTTTTTTTAACCGTTCTTGGAAACAAAAAATAGTAAGCATCAACATTTGAAAAAATCGCTATAACTACAGTTGTGAAGAATATGTGGTTAAGGGAGACTTTGTCCTTGGAGTGCCATATTTCAGGTGTTTACATTTTATTCTTTTTAAAGGAAACGAGTAAAGCTTTTTGAGTGCGGTTTTTTTCTTGCTTTTATTCATGATATACAGAACGTTAAAAAAACTTTTTTTTTGAAAAAAAAACCAAAATGGCGGCCGCTGCAGCTCCGCGAAAACAGGTCCTCAAATCGCGGGGGGTAAACGGCTGACATCACTGCCCCATCTTTGTTGATCTGAAACACAAATTCAAAGCATATTATCAATCTGTGACCCTTTGGTCATGGAATGACGGATGGGTTTTTCGTTTAGTACAAATTTCGGAAAATGGCGGCAACGAAAAAAAAATCGAATTTTCGCGTTTTTTTTTCGCATAAAAAGATAAATGATAAATGCAAAAATGTATCTATCGAAAAAACGATCCGTCATTCCGTGAAGACATATTTTCTGAGTATGCTCTCCAAATTTCAGGTCGATATGTTAATCACAGCGGTCAGGAGAATGTCAGCCATTTTTAAAAACGTGTTTTCGAGAAAAACGCGTTTAAAGTTTTGTAATGTGTTTACACAAATGTGTTTATAATTACCGCTAATCGGCAATGCCTGGTCCATAGAGGCATCCCTCCTCTTCTTCCAGCCGCTCATGTTGAGCCGCTAACAAAACTTTGAAACCTTCAACGACAAAGTCTCCCTTAATCGGATCGGATATTGTGTTCCATCAATAACCTCCACGTTTGTCCCTTATATTGAAATAAAAATATTCGTACTATTCAAATAAATGATACGTTTTATTAATAAATAAAAATGTCCGGTCATTTTGGTACACTTTTTGCCAACAAACGTGTACGTATGTACATGTACGGAGTATTAAATTTGTGCTGTTTCACGATTCATGTTTGGCACGTCTAAGCAAGCTCGTCTCTCTATTTCTGTCCAAGGGAAATCCTGGCGCGGTGCTCGGCGAGTTTTCTCGACGAATATCCCTGTGGGAATCGAGCGCGCTATCGTTCTCCACCGGAGGCAGAGATGATCTGGGAATAAAAAGAAAAGCAGGCGGCCGGCATGATCACGATGGACTATAGCCAAAGGATGAATTGACTGCGCTCTCGGGGATAAGAGAGTTTGCGCGTTTCGCGTGTAACGAGAGAGAAAAGACCGGAATCCCGCCAAAGTTTCCCTCCAGTCCCGGAACCTTTTTTTTTACCCTATGCACAATTTCTTCCCGTTCACCGTTACACAGACGCATGGAGACCCGGAAATCCTCCGGGCGTTTACCGATCTCGCACAGCGGCATCACAAACAACGAGTGCTCGCTCGCGCGCGCGCGCATTACGTCCACAAACAACAGCAAGATTTTCCGTGTGGCCGTGCGCAAGAGTACTCCATTCGCATGTGCACCAGCAGCCCCGTGTACGTGTTTCCGTCTATTTCTGTATCTTGAGGTAGTTTGAGGAACAGCGCGCCTCGTCTACAGTGTAATGGCTGCCTGTCGATCGAGCAACGCAACGGATTCACGAATAACCGATCCTCTCTGCCGATCTTGAATTCTCGGACTGACGTGGATCGGCCTGAAAGAAAAAACACAATGAGGGAGACCAAGGGGGGGGGGGGGAGGAGAAAGAGACGGAAAATGTTCCAACTCTACGGGAGCGTGGAACTTGTCGTGGGATCGGAACTGTAGTTGTAAATACACGTTCTCAAGGAATTTATGTGGTAGCGACGTTATGTAAAAACGATTTTGAATACGAGTCTTTCAAAGCGGTGCCCCTTTATCACCCCAAGGGGTAAGAAAATCCAGAAATATTTGTCAATTTTGGTCGTTGCATCAATTTTCCATCGAAGGCACGTCACTGCAAAAACAAACGTGTTTACACACTTCAGGTGTGCAAATGGCTGTAGACACTTTTTACACGTTTTAAGGAGGTTGGAGCGTTAGCCACAATCCAAGGTTGAATTCAATAAAAAAAATACATGTTATTGTTTAGACTGTACTGAGTCTTTACGAATTTTTTTAACTTTTTTCACCACCAAACACCAGAGATAAAAAATAGTTTGATGTATATAATTTAACGTGCGTTTAGATGGACAAGACTTTCACACTAAAGGTTGCGTAATTTTTTATGTTATTTAGCACCAAGATAAACCATTTATAACAACGGATTAACGCAAACTGAACCTTTGTAAACATTTAGAAAAAAAAATCCTCATCATGCCTATCGTAAACCATGGGCCAATAATCTCGTGACGTAAATATGAATAGGCGTAATTATAAATTACTGAAAATTTCATTGTGAATTGTATAAAACATTCGTTGTCGTAGTTTTTTTATAATAATCATCGATAATGTTATACTTTTTCAAGTTGGTAGTAACACAAAAGTTTTTCTACTCTACGTAATAAAAATATTAAGATGCACGATGTTGCCCTTTGATTATGTGTTTGAAAAAATTAGCATATACAGAATAAATCTGTACCTCGTATGCATTTTTTTTAGGTTAATTGAAAAAAAAATGTATAAACCGTCATTTGACTCAACTGAATCGCTCCAACCTCCTTAAGGGGCCAGTGTGAACGCTGAAAATTTGGGTGATTTTCGGGAATTTTTTGGAAGAAAAGTTCTCAATTAAATGTTTCGGAAAATTAAGAATATGTTTGGCTATAATTGACCTATATTACAGAATTTTTTCATAGAAAAATATTGAGATCCTAGCGACTTATGCGCTGACTTCGGAGGCGCCAAAAAAAAAGTTCCTCCACTGCTGACATGATTCCGGCCGATTGAGTAGCTGAAACCGAAAAAGGAAAAAATGTCGTTAAACTGAAAGGTATTTTCTGTACAATGACGTAGGATTTTCGAAAAATATCAAAATCTAACCAAATGGCGTAATGATGAAAAAAGTGTTTTCTTGCCTATAAAATGGTTGCTTTTTTCAATGCCCTATCGTCGATTTTCATCCAATCAAAAATATTCTACGTCATTATCGAGTAAATATATTCAAGATTACTCAGTTCAAATTTCAAGTCGGATAATTGCTCTTCAAGTTACAACGTCAGCAAATTTCAAAAATCTCATTTCGAGAAAAACGCCTTTAAAGATTTAACCATCGATTTTTGCAAGATAAAATTATTAGAGATACGGTCTTGAATTTTTTACAGGATATTCTTGAAATTATAAACTGTCGAAAAAGGCAAAAAAATCGATTTTTTTGAAGTGTCACACTGGTATAGCCCCTTAACGTGTGCGAAAAATATCAAAATCTAACAAAATGGAGTAATTATGAAAAAAAAGGATTTTCTTGCCTATATAATGGTCGTTTTTTTCAATGCCATATCGTCGATTTTCATCCAATCAAAAATATCCTACGTCATTGTAGAGTAAATATATTCAAGAGTACTCAGTTCAAATTTCAAGTCAATCGGATAATTGCTCTTTAAGTTACAATGTCAGCAAATTTCAAAAATCTCATTTCGAGAAAAACGAGTTTAAAGATTTAACCATCGATTTTTGCAAGATAAAATGATTAGAGATACGGTTTTGACATTTTTACAGGATATTCTTGAAAGTATAAACTGTCGAAAAAGGCAAAAAATACGATTTTTGGAAAGTGTCACATTGGTATAGCCCCTTAATGTGTGCGAAAAATAACGGTGTAAAAATAACACGGATAGATGCGTTTGAACAACACACTTACGTGTGGTATTTTTTTAAACGCGTTAAAACGTGTAAAAAGTGTCCACCGCCATTTACACACTCGAAGTGTGTAAACACAACACACTTATTTTTGCAGTAGGGTCAGAGTGGGATCAGCGGCTCATTTTTTCAGAGGTCTATAGCTGCCTAACCGTTCACACAATCGCAATGAAACCTTGACTAAACGCGAGGTGTGTTCAATGACTTCATTTTGTTAAAAGACACTGAACGTCCTAACCCAATAGATATTGAGATAATAACCATTTAAAAAAAATGGGATCCAATCCACTGTGGACTTGGGGGTGTACACAGTTAAACATGCCTAATTTCACAGTCAAACAAAATTTCAAAGTCAAGCAAAATTTGAAGAAAATTACCCCGATCCACTGTACACTTGTAGGTCATGCAGTGCTTTTCTCTATACAGTGGGGAGTATTGTACAGTAAACGATTGAAAAATTAATTTAAAAAAGACAGCATATTATGAGATCAACCACAATGATTTATTGAATATTAATCAACAATGAGTACCTACCGAATGAGGTAGTACCAGTACCTATCTAAATCACAACGCGAAAATATGCATATTATGACCTACCTCTGTGTACCTCGAAAAGTTGAACCACTGTGTACCGACCCGCTCGTATTTTCTAAAGCGGGTAAGGTAAATGTCCCAATTATTGAACACTATCTTGTATTTCTATTATTTCTCATTCACCTGCATGCATTTACTTATTTATAAACATTTCATTACATATATGGAACTTTTATCTATCGAAATGTTACCTTACTTGTGCAAAAAAAGCTATAATTAATAGAGAAAAAAAAATTTAATCAGCAACGGTGACCCGATTTGCCGTCTCGTGGTAACTGCTTATCGTTTTTGCTAAGACGCGCCGCTTCATGCGTAAGGGCATAAAAAATTCAAAAACTGTCGCATCTCAAAAAGTAAAGGCGTTTTAGGTTCCTCAGAAAATATCTTACAAATAACAATTAAAAAAAAACAATTACTTAATTATTTGTTAAAAAATACGGTGTTCGATCATTGAGACATAGAAAATGCAGTGTGTCCCAATTATTGAACACTCGAATTCTCCAAGATGGCGTCATTAAACCCATCAAAACATCGAGACAGTTAACGTATGACAGATCGTGTGAATCGGATTTATTCAAACGCAAACTGTAAGTTCCTGAATAAACTTACCTTTATTCTTTCAATAATAACTCTAAGATCGTCAAATATATTTTTTATTTGTATTTTCGTACAGTAAACATAAAAAGAAAAGTAAAAAGAGAATATAACCTAAATGTAACCTAAAACTACGAATGTAATGTTCAATATTTTTTGCTCTCCGATATTTCAGGGAGCCAAGCTGCGACAAAATCAAATAAAAACGAGGAAGCTGAAAATAAAAATAAACCAAATGCGAATGAACCAAAAACCTGTCAAACGAGACTAAATATATATTTTTGTATTTTTACATGATTAATAAAAGAACATTTAAGTGTTTGATTTTGCTTTTATTTCTTAATATTGTACCCACAATAATATTTTCAGAACGGAAAAAGAATTCTCGAGAGTGTTCAATAACTGGGACATGCCTGTTCAATATTAGGGACATAGGCACATCCAGTGTTCAATATTTGGGACATTTGTATGCTTCACATTGTTATTCTTTTTTTTCATTTGAAATCGTTTAAAAATCATTTAAAGGTTGATTTTTCGAAAGTAAAAATATCAAAGTATCATTTGAACATGAAAGCGATGGTTTTTCTCTTGGTTTTATACTTTTTTTTCACCGAATTCAATCCCTCAGATCCTCAGCTGTTCAATAATTGGGACATTTACCTTCCTGACAAGTTTCTATTTTTGTTAGGTTAACAAACACAATGCTCAAATACCGCAATATAGCTGTATATTACGAGAGAACAATGACTTCGAACATAACTGCGATAGGTAAAGAAGCAAAAAACATACAAACTCACTTGGTTTTGCAACTTTTTACACAAAAATAATATAAAATCATCTCTGACAACCGAATTGCGCGGGAGGGACTCACAGACAGGTTCAAATCAATTGGCATCCGAGGGCGGTTCTAATCTGAAAAAGACGCATATATATACATGTTCACTTCTGACAAACAGAGAAAGTTCAGTGTACCCACTGATGCCGCTGTTTCCACATTTACCGTACTGTATATACATGGGATGCGTCGGAATAATAAATTGAATAACAAAAGCTTCTTACCGTCAAAATATGTGCATTTATTGAACTGCACTCAACAGTACTTATATATTGCTCTGTAGTATGTATGAGAGGTGTCACTGTCTTTCTTGTCTTCGCATAGGCTAGATTTTCATACAGCTTCACGATGACGGCCGCTTGTTGCTCGTCGGTGATGGCATCGAAACAAGAATACGTCGCTGAAGACCCAATGCAGCTATCGAGGTTTTGGAAAATAGATTCCAATTTCGGGTTCTTCCACGTGAAAAACTCAAAAATGATCTATAAATGAAACAAAAAGTGAAGACCAAATGTGGCCTTGAATTAACCGATTAATCAATCGATGTCAAATCAACTAATGAGTTTCACGTGTTGCCGTAACCAAGGTGACTTTTGAAACATCCCGTGTGGAAATATTTTCCGGGATGTCTAAAGGACCCAACTAATTGTCCCCAATTTTATCCGGGGCCTGGTTTGGATTCCGACTGGTACCTTTATAGGATTGTCCCGCTTTTGAAATCGGGCCCTTTAGTGGACATCTATTCGGGGCCATACTAGATTCCCTGATTGCGCCTGAATTATCCAATTTCGTCCCTACTATACCCCTGCAATTAGCCCTGTTAAGTCCCCACGTTCACCCCGTCAGATCCCTATGATTCCCCTGTATTTCCCTGTAATAAAGAAGATGCATATTTTCCGAGAACATTTATAAATATATATTTATTTATTTATTTATTTATATATATGCCAGCAAGTTTACAAACATTCTTATAATAGAAAACAATATGCTGACATTTTAAGGATAATGTGAACAATATAAAACGTTATATGTTAATCATGTAGATAACGATTCAGAATACTTCAATGGCTAAAAATACTTTTTAAGACCAATCTTTGGGGAGGATGAAAAATGCAATAAGAACACTCAATCATCCATTAGAGCAATATTGTCGCCAACAGCATGAAAGAAATCTCATTCCATCTAATCCAACAGAGATCCCCATTCAATTTAAAATCATTAGCCGTACTCTCAAAGACGGGACAATATTTGTAAAATCAATGATATTTAATTCCTCTTTTTTCATCACAATATGTACGCCGAACAATGTTGTACTTTTGAGCGATGGTTGTATAATGGAGATAAAAAAATTTTTTGGCGAAAATGAATCCCAAGAATCTCTCTACATCGAGGGGAAAATTTCGAAAAAAAAAGTTGACATGTACAATTATCCACGTAAATCATCCAGTATTGGAACATGGAGAATCCCAGAACAAACTTTAAACGATGCAGTTTACACATTGGCCAGCATCAAGAGAAAAATTGTAACATTGCGATTGTCCCTAGAACCAAACGGAAAACTCAATACTTATGCCCTGACATTGCTTCATGTATAAGTGATTACTTAAATAAAAATGTATATATTTTTAAGTTGTAACGTTTTCTTCTTTTCTTTCAAATTCATTGAAAATGATAAGCGAATTGTTAAGTGAGTGAGATATTTGCATGAGGCAGTTATAAAACACTGATAAATTACTATTAATTTTTGTCGCTTATTAATATTATAACTTTAATTGATCTTTGTGATGATCCCTGACTATATCTGACCTGGCTTTTTACTGGTGAACCAAATGAAACCGTAATTTATTTTATGATGGAAATTGTGACTGAACCACACTGGGCCCACATTAGTCTGCCTGGTCAAGACCCGATTAAACTCATTGTAAAAATTAGCCAGTGCCCTGACAGCACCTGGTCGGGGCCTTCATTGGTGCATCCATGGTGCCCCTGTTATTTTGTATCATGGAAACTAATGAGTACCTTTCTAGGACCGTTTGTGGCAGTATTCTGGAAATCCCTGTCAGGGATTCCACTTCGAAGCCGTAACGGGACCTGTATATTCTTCGGGATTCCCGGACTATTTTCCACACGGGATATGATCAATAACTCGCAATCAACACACTTAAACTGTGTTGCGTTTTCCCGTGTTATTTTCGCTCCTGTGTTGCTACCAACGTGCGTTGTTTAGTCCAGTGTGTCTAAATATGCGTCTTGTATATTGATTCTACACGCTTTATGTCTGTTCGAATAAGCGTGTCATTGATGGGGACAGCCACGAAGGTGCGTAATAATTTAACGCGTAAAAATTGCACACTCACTTGTGTAATTTTAACGCATTACGTCTGTAATTGTAACGCATCACGTGTTACCAAATGTACAAGTGTATAGAATCAACATAGCAACGCGCCTTCCCGTGCGGAAATTGAGTTGGGGCTGTGATCGGGCCCCAATAATATTCCCCTAACTTTATTCGGGTCCTAATGTGGAAGCCACATGAGGGCCGTTAGCGGCCGGTCACACTTTGTCAACAAGGGCCATTGAAGGCACAACGACCGGGGCCTTATAAGTTGCCTCAATGGCGCCTTATCAAAACCATTTTAGCGCCCTGAAAATGCCTCAACGGCGCCTCATCATAACCATTTCGGCGCCATAAAATATCCGTATCAGTGGATATACGTGTATGTTAAATGCGTCAGGGTATATCTGTATTTGTTTTTATGTAATTGTTTATGTGCATAGGTGTGGGCGTGAGTACATGTGTATGCATGTGTACGCGCGTAGAAATGTGATTGCGTATTTGCATGTGAGCCTTTATGACAAACTGCCATGACAAAATTAATACAAAAAATAATCCATTCTAAGGGGGATATTACGATATCTGTGGTCCCAAGTTTTGGCCATGCAGTCTTTATATTTGGCCCAAAATAAGACTTTTTTCAAGAATACAAAAAATCGAAATTCGGCTTTTAAAGGGGTGAAACAGAGGTTTTAAATTTTTAATGAGGCGGAGTATTTGGGGATATTACGGTATCTGTGGCCCCTAATTCTGACCACGCAGCCATCATATGTGACCCAAAATAGGACTTTTTTGAGGAGTGGTAAAAATCGAAATTCGATCCTTAAGGGGTTGATACAGGGGTTTTAAAGTTTGTATGGGACATCATATTTTTTTTGACAGATTTGCTTGAAACTTGGGGTAAATACTCTACAATACAAATAATTGAACACGTATTTCTGCATTTCCTGAAAGTGGACCCTTAAGAGAGTTAAACGGGAGGGTAAAAGTTTGTATGAGACAACATATTTTTTGTCAGATTTACTTGAAACTTGGCATAAATACACTAAAATACAAATAATTAAACACGTATTTCAACAATTTATGAAGTTCAACCTTTAAGGGGGTTAAACGGGAGTGTTAACGTTGATAAGAGAAAACATATTTTTTTACCAGATTTACTTGAAACTTACTAAATTGATTTGATATAGAACACTAGATGTTTTCCTCTGTGTTTGGTGCGTGTAGACAGTCAAGTAGTACTTTTTTAGCCCCTTAACTGTGTTTGTTTCAGTTGGCATAAATACACCAAACAAATACATGTGTAATTATTTGTATTGGAGTGTATTTATACCGAGTTTTGAGCAAATCTGACCAAAAAATATGTTGTCTCATATAAACTTTGAAACCTCCGTTTCACCCCCTTAAGGGTCGAATTTCGATTTTTACCACTCTTGAAAAAAGTCTTATTTTAAGTCAAATATGAAGACTGCGTGGTCAGAATTAGGGGCCACAGATATCGTAATACTGCCATTCTAAGGAATAGATGTGCAGTAGAAATAAAAAAAATATATGGGTCTACTGAATCACTAGAATCTATTTCCATTGAGGGAAAGATCTGGAAAACAAAGACCAATTTATTTACTTATCCTACACAGTCAGATAAACTTTATGAATGGGAAATATCAGCGAAGTCTTCAGAAGAAATAATTTTCCCTATGATGAGTATTGAGCGGAAATTAGTTGCTATAAAAATGTCGAGAAAACCGGTTGGGACTGTTCACACTTATGCGCTAGCATTACTCCATGTATGAGTGAAACCATCAGTAATTGTTTGTATCTATGTAAAACGTTTCTTTAATTTGATAAATAAATACTGTCTGATGTTTGTCTGCATATTTGTGTTCATCGTTGATTTTTTATTTGCTAATGCCCTTACGCTTTTTCCCAATTTGCGTTCGATAATATTATTCGATCGATGTATATAATCGATTTGAATAATTGAAATACCATCAACCATGTTGCCTAAGCTATTTATACTGGTTCATCGCTATAATAGTCAGATCTGGGCCTATTGTGGAAATCCCTACTTGTTTATCCCTATACTGGCCAAGTCTGGGCCTATTGTGGAAATCCCTACAGGTTTATCCCTATAATGGCCAAGTCGGGTCCTTTTGTGGAAATCCCTACTAGGGAAAGCACTAGGGAAGCCCTTAAAGGCCCTTGTTTCTATTAGGGATGCCCTATCAGTTTTCCGCACGGGTTTATGTTGCGTTACTTCAGCATACATTGAACACACGTCAAGCACTCCTATTTTTTGCAGTGTAGATCGACGAATAAAATCGAAGGGCAACATCGTTGTTGAGCTGTTGGCTTTTCTTTTTCTTTGCGAGGGAAAAGGATCGCGAGGAATATCAGCGACAGATCGGCACAGGAGTAGAGGATATCCGGTGAAGATTCGCTCCGGAATGTCGCGCTCTGATTGGGTCTCGGCGTTGGCTCACGGTACGTTGGATCATCGTCCGATTGGCTCCGGGGCCGTTTCCCCACCTTGGAAAATTCACTTTTTACCGGGACCTATTACAAAACTGACCGGCATCTCCTAGACCATGTCATTACGGCGTTGTGCTCCACTCTGCGAGGTACCTACTCCTTCTCTACTCTCTGCTAAACCATCGCCGCCTTTCCCTGTACACACTTACGGAGGAGTAGTCGTCGTGGTCGTCGACTTCGTCCTCCTCGTCATCATCCGTTCACCGCTCGTCGCAAGTCCTTCGCGGCTCTCTGCGCGTCTCTTCCTCTTCGCTTGGTGAAGGAGTCTCGGGAGCTTGTAACTTCGTACTGTATCCCTCGGCCGCGAGTGGATTCGCACGCCCACTCTTGCACGGGCAAGATCAACGGCGCATCAAGTAGTTCTTCGGCTACGTTACATTCAACAACGTTACTGTATTTCCCATCTTTGGCTTTTCCGGCCCTTTCTGCCTCGCCGTTAATTTTTCTTTCGCTCGTCGACACTCGGAGTGCCGCAAGCTCGAGCCTTGCCCCATTCACGAGCATCGTCATCGAGGTTGCGAAAAAGTTCGCGAGTCCGCCATTGACAACTTGCCGCCGACAAACGCACGGTTTTGATACGTTCGCGGCGAAAATATATCGCGACGAGAGGCAAGGTCGTCGGTTGAAGGACGCGCGGGAAAGGGAGAAAGTTCAGGGGCAAAGGTCGAGGACGCTGCGGGACGGTTAAGGAATTGCAGCAAGTTCGAGACCCTTGTGATAACATTCAGTGATCATTCGTAACGAACTACGATCAGAGACGAATTTTTTTTTACGCGACCTGTTTTTTGTTTGGGTTTTGTAAAACGCTTTTTTTTTAATTCAACGTGGACAGTGCACTGTGAAGGTACGGGGCAAACCATTGAGTTTTTTCTGCTTGCCGATGGTGGGAATCATGATCGCCGGAACGAGAAAACATCGATGCTGGAAATCGTGAGTACCGTGCACCGTTTTTTTTGTTTACTTTATTGCTTGTACACGATAGTAATTGAATACACGGTGAAATTCTGATACATGATAGTTCATTTGATAGTCGAATGGAGCTGGAATGTTTCTTTCGAAAATGCTGGATGTTCCATAAAAGATGGAATGTTCCTTTAAAAAATAATGGATGTTCCAGTAATGCTGGAATGATCTTTTCAAACATGCCGGATGTTCCAAAAAAGCTGGAATGTTTCTCCCAAAAACTCCACTAAAGCTGGAATGCTTCTCTTAAAAACACTGGATGTTCCAATAAAGCAGGAATGTTTCTTTAAAAAACGCTGGATGTTCCCATGAAGCTGGAATTTTCCCTTCATGTATGCTGCATATTCCAATAAAGCTGGAATGACCGTTTTAACAACGCTGGATGTTCCCAAAAAGTAGGAATATTTCTTTAAAAACGCTGGATGTTTCAAAAAAGCTGGAATGTTTCTTTAAAAAATGCTAGATGTTTCAGTAAAGTTTGAATGTTTCTTTGACGAATGATGGATATTCCAATAAAGCTGGAATGATGCTTTTAAAAACGCTGGATGTTCCCATAAAGCAAGAATGTTTCTTTTGAAAACGCTGGCTTTTCCAAAAAAAAGTTGGACTGTTTCTTTAAAAAAATGCTGAATGTTCCAATAAAGCTGGAATGATCCGTTTAAAAACCCATAAAGTAGGAATATTTCTTTTGAAAACGCTGGATGTTCCAAAAAAGTTGGAATGTTTGTTTAAAAAACGCTGGATGTTCGAAAAAGCTGGGATGTTTCTTTCGAAAACTCTGAATTCTCCATTAAAGCTGGAATGCTTCTTTTAAAAACACTGGATGTTCCAATAAAGCAGGAATGATCTTTTTAAACACGTCGGATGTTCCCATAAAGCAGGAATGTTTCTTTAAAAAACGCTGGATGTTCCCATGAAGCTGGAGTTTCCCCTTCAAGTATGCTGGATATTCCAATAAAGCTGGAATGATCCATTTAAAAACGCTGGATGTTCCCATAAAGCAGGAATATTTATTTCAAATACGCTGTATGTTCCAAAAAAGTTGGAATATTTATTTTAAAAACGCCGAATGTTCCAAAAAAGTTGGAATGTTTCTTTAAAACATGCTGGATGTTCCAATAAAGCTGGAATGACCCTGTTAAAAACGCTGGATGTTCCGATGAAGCAGGAATGTTTCTTTTAAAAACGCTAGATTCTCCAAAAAGTTGGAATGTTTCTTTTAAAAACGCTGGATGTTCCAATAAAGCTGGAATGTTTCTTTAAAAAACGCTGGATGTTCCCATAGAGCTGAAATTTTCCGTTCAAGAATGCTGAACATTTCCATAAGGCTGGAATGTTCTTTTAAAAAAATGCTGGATGTTCCAATAAAGCTGGAATGTTTCTTTCTCATTGTCAAGGGGAGTCGTGCGGTGCGCTTGATGAGCGCCAAAGGATACCGATCGTCCTTCAGACGAAGACACGTCCGATGGAAGTCCAACTTCGAAGTTTGCGTAACTTTCGCTGCGTCGTTTACGAGAAAAATTGATATTAAGGTCCAGACAATATGATCCAGTTTCTTATAAAGTGTCACGCATTGAGCTGGAATTTTATTGTCTTATTTTTCGAATCATTTTTTTTATCGATAACGATCTGGTGCAACTTATAGAAACTTCGAAGCTGAGCTTTCAGGGAACGGATCCAAGTACAACAAAAATCGGTACCATTCGACGGTTCATCGGTATTTATCAAAATGAAGGACAAAGTGATCCTTGCTGGCTGTAGAACAAGTATTGCACAGCTATAATTGTGATAGAAAAATCGTCATTGCTGCTTGCAAACACGTAACTTCGATTCGTTACTTTATTTATTTGCATATTCCGATTGTGCATGCACCAACGATTGGAAATGTAACATTTTTTATGAACATGTTCAACGATAAAGTGCACCAGTAAAAGCTTCCACGAGCATACTCGAAAGCTCAATTTTTTTTTCCAGCAGGAGGCCCACTTCCGTACCCCGGGACGAAAAACCTTCGCCACCAGTCCGCAAAATGAGTACTGATTTCCGTGTTTTTTAAATGTTATCGCCCCTACCGGCAGTGCTAGATCCTGATCAATTAGGTTTGATTTCACCTGCAGCATTGTCACAGATCAGAATTTTCTCAGCTCTTTTAGCCCTGTCATTCCTTCCCTTTGGGCTTGGACTTGGCAGTCGAATTTTCAAATTATCGGATTTACAATAAACATATATGCAAGGTGGCCCGGAAAGTGACGTTTGAAACGAAAATCCAGATTCCTCGGACTTCAATCACTTATCCCAATGATCCCCATTCCACGATCTTTTTTACGCTTCGAGAAAAAAGCGTCTGTCAATTTTTTTGGCGTTTTCGTGTAGAGTATATTGTTAGGTTTTTTCTCTTTTGCATATGTACTTTCCGCTTACCAGGTTTCAAACGCATTTGGGAGTCATTTAGACTAGTATAAGTATTGCTTTTTTTGAATCATCTGAAGTTTATTGACTGATCCTGTAAAACCTATTTTTTTAATCTTTTGATCAAAATCTAAAGCATTCACGTGAGTGTTCAGTTGGTCATTTAGTCATTCAGTGCACTCCGTAACGACAACAAAAGTGAAAAAAATCGCGACGAAAGTGCATACACAAAATAAAAGAAGAAAAAAACGCTTTTTTCTTGAAAACTAAAAAAGATCGTAGAACATACATGAGGGTGATTTGGATAGCTACTGATAAGAGGCATCTAGATTTTCCCTACGGTTTGTAGTGCCGAGCAATAATGACGTTCACTGTCAGTTTCCATTTAAAAGGTCCAAACGGAGAGATTCGTTCCCTAACGGGGGCCGGATTGAAATTCCGAACTTTGAATGCTCCGACGGTTGAAAATTCATAATTTTAATGTTCCGAAATTGAAGAAGGTGCTGGGTTGAAATTCCGAACTTTGAATGATCAGGACCCATAAAACTCCGAAAGAATTTCACACGAAAGACCAAACTCCAAAAATCGAAACACCGTCCAAATAATTCGGCTATGGAAGTTTTAAGGTAGTAGTCTGCTTTAGAAGCCGAAAAAAAGCGTTTTTTCAGCAATTTTTTTGAAAGGGAAGGAAATGATCGCGGTAAACGAAATTTTGAGACGATAGTGTATTATATTCAAGCTTTAAAAAACAATTTTTATGATTAAAAAATATTGAAATTTTTCAATGTTGTAGCGATTTTTCTAGGGCGCCTCGAGTCTGCACTTGTAAATCGGTGCCGGTGATGGAGGTCGTGCGATGCATCTGAAACAGTCGAACCAATTTTTTTTTTAGTTTTTATAAGTTCTTTTTCTATATGAAATAAAAAAATACCGAAGAAATGATGAAATTCCAAATTTTTTCTAAGTTTGAAAAAAAAATTCACTTTTTTTGAAAAAAAAAAATTCTCTTTAAGTTGCAAAACAAGTAATTTAAATAGTACTTTTGTCCAACTTTTTTAGTTCAAATAGAAAATAATTTAATACTGAAGCTAGATCACTTTGATTTTTTTCGATCGGACATATATTGTTTTTGCTATCGCCGGCACCGTTTTCTAAAACTTGTGAAAATGAAAACTCGAGAGAACGGGCTTTAAAGTTTTCGGTCCAAAAAAATATAAGTTTTTGGATACTTACACTAATTAGATGTTAATCAGCTATCCCCGGGCCATACAATAATCCTTCCTCTTCTTCAAATCGATTTTTTGAAGCCTGTCAAACAGACTACTGCCTTAAGTTTCTAAATTTTCAATAAATTGACGAATTATTTCAAGACTTGCTTTTATTATGAAGTGAATTTACGTCAATTTTGAAATTCGTCTAGATAATGTTATACGTTCTACACCATTTACAGTCAACTGTGTAGACTTTCGCTGGCAATTTCGGAACATTGAGAATAGGAATTTTAAGCCGTCGGAGCATTCAAAGTTTGTAATTTGAACCCGGCCCCCATGGCAACATCATGCCAGTGCTAGACTACACAGTTGACTGTAAATGATGTAGAACGTATAACATTGTCTAGACAAATTTCAAAATATACGTAATACGACTTCTTCATAAAAAAAAATCATTCGTCGATTTATCCCTCATTTTGAAACTTAACACTTCCATAGCCGAATTATTTTGACGGTGTTCAAATGTTCGGAGTTTTGAGCGCTCTGATAATTCAAAATTCGGAATTTCAACCCGGCCCCCACCCCCCTCAACGCTGCGATGTACGAGTAAGTTCCTCGCACTGATTTATCGGGCGATCGCGCGATAGATTCTTATCCGAACGAGGTGTCTTCGCTGGTTCGACATACTACACGAGTCTCCGATTAACCGACGATCAAATCTTGTTCGTATTTGCGGGTGAAAATCGATAGAGAGTGCCCCCTCTGCCCCTTGAGCTCTCTAGGAAGATCGAGGGGACCGATCGAACGGGACATTAACCACACACTGTGTGTGTGTGTGTGTGTTCTTTTTGTCTCGCTTACTCTTGCAACGATCACGGTGGTGTATGTGTGCACCGGTTCCGCGTGCCCCGTGAGAGAATCCAAGGGTATGAGGAGAGGAAACGGTCCCGTGTGGCCGATATATGCAGAGCATCACGATAGGAGATGGGGAACCTCTCTCTCTCTCTCTCTCTCTCTCTCTCTCTCTCTCTCTCTCTCTCTCTCTCTCTCGCTCTCTCTCTCCCTCTCTCTCTCTCTCTCTCTCTCTCTCTCTCTCTCTCTCTCTCTCTCTCTCTCTCTCTCTCTCTCTCTCTCTCTCTCTCTCTCTCTCTCTTTCTCTCGTTGTGTCTCTTGCCGATCCTAAGTAACGTGGGCAGATCGAGTGTACGTAACCTGGTGTGCATGTATAGCAGATTGCCTGCGGATTCGTACGTAGATATATGGATCGAGGGAGTCGTGGGTAAGATGAGGCAAGAGATGGAAAGCGAGTACAGAGGCAGAGGATATGCGACACACGCGATGACTGATATCATACGAGTCTGTAAATGCATGCCAGTGTGTGTGTGGGTGTGTGTGCGTGATTCTCGCAGTGCGGTTCATTTACAGCTACTCCGGCTGAGCAGAAGGGGATCGCACGACTACCCTTGTATCGCTTTTCTATCTATGCCAGATTACATGCTCTGCCGGACGTTTACAAATTCAGGATTCTAATTGAGATTAAATATGGGGACGCGTGCGAGACATTTGGTCAAATTTGCTCCTCGTTGCTATCTCGCGGGTGGAATGCGAATCGGCGACGACTGTGCGTTCATCAGGGCTTGGAAGCCCCACCTGGACCCTTGAATGGCCGTCCACTTTGACCGAGGGCCCTCAAAGGCTTCGCAAGTTAGCCCTGGTACTGAGTTTGGGTTCGGAAACTTGTTGGATTTGGAGATAATCTACTGTTTGGGATCTTTAGGGGTGAAGCCATTCGAGCTCTTAAAAACGCTAGTCTTAAGATTTTTTAAACGAGTACAACGGAAGCAGGACAATATTGAAGTCGAAAACTTTGGTATACATAGTTTTTAAGTGTACGAAAACATTTTTTTGGTAATTTTTTTCTTGAAGATGGTGGCGTCGGACTCCCAGACCGCAGAGTAGTGCAATGTGTTCCGTGGCCTCTTGTAGCTTTCAACCTAGAAGAAGAAATAAAAAAAAGTCTCGAAAATGCATAGTGAAAGTTGTGGAACTGCGTACGAAAATTAGAAAATACCTTCTTTCAACAAAGATGGTGCAGATTTGAATCGAAACGAATGTATTTTTGAGCAAAAAATCGGACGATTAATTGATTATAAAAAAAAGTTAGTACCAATCGCAAATTCCGTAAGTAGTTCCATGGAAAATGCCAGCACCATACATGTGGCCGTTCAAATTGACATTGTCCTCTCCCTTTTTCTTTTATGAAAATTTCAAAATCGTCGAGTCAATTCACCCCTCAATAATGACAGTGTGGTATTTTAACAGGTTATTGCATTTTGATTCCATTCCATATCGCAAGAACTTCCAAACGGCGGATTTAATAGGCACGTACATTAAACTCCCGAGTTTCTAACGATCGAGGATAAATGTCAGGGCAGCTGCACCAAAATTCAGAGCCTCAAGTAGCCCCTGAGCACCGATATTGGATTATTAAGAATCCCGATTTATTCAATCAGTGGGTTATCGTCTCACTTTTCCATCGATAAAAATGCAAAGTTAGGGTGAAAGCCTATCGATCCACATCCGATTCTCATTCGCTGCATAGCAAGGCCCACATTCAATACTGATAGCATACTTGCAATCGATAATTCCAGATCACGATTTTTCATCAGCGTTTCTAAATTCGAAATCACGAATTTGTAATCAGCGATTCCAAATTTGCAATCAGCAATTGAATCTTCCAGACATCGAATTTGCAATTAGCAAGGCCCAAATTCCAAAAACAGCCTTCACCCTGCTCCATCCATTGCGGCGCACTCAATTTTCCATTTTTTTTTCTCCTCGATCGTATCTTGCGGCGATGGAAAAACACTTCGAGTCATTGGCGCGCCTCGCGATCACGCTCGCCGATGAGTCAGATTGAATCTACCTTGCACGAGGGATATCCTGGAGCAACTTAATCCTCATTCCCTATGTGCAAAGACGCGGTCGATTAGGAGGCAATGAAAACCGCGGAGATCTTTGCCGCGAGATTGAGGAGGGAAAGGCGCGCGTACGCGAGCGCAGTTACACTATGTACCTGATATCACATTAATTTTCTCAATGTACACGCAATACGATGCGTATAAATATACATGGACGCGATATGGTTGAGGTTCATGCGCATGTGGATAAAACATCGCAAAGAGGATCCTGGTGGAAAAGATTTACAGTTGCTTTCTGGTGCACATTGCCTCCCGGCTGTCGTGCGACTACCCTCGCGCGTCCGGTCCGGATCACTCATCGAATAGCACAGCTACACCGCGTGCATTGCGCTCCTCCTTCTTTCGCTTCCATGGATCGCTTTTGTAGGTCTCTTGCGCAACTATATCACCCATTCGCTACTGAAGCTGCGAGTGCACGCGCGCGGAACACGCAGCGGAGATGTGCGTCGTGATATATTGAAACACACCTACACACACACACACACCTAAAAAAACACCCACACCCACATACACACACACACACACACACACCTGCCTTAACGGAACCGCGCTGAGGTATGGAGGTAAAGCGGCAGCTAAAAGGGTCGTAACTTCGGTTGGGAGAATTCAGAGTGATGTACATTCATCCTCGACTGCAAATACGAAAGAGCTCGATAATGGCACTGCAAATGCCGTTGCGGAGGATGCTTCTTCGGAAATTTAAGAACTCGCGGGACTATGAGCCAACAGATCGAGCGACGATCGAGATAAACGGTGTGTTTTCTGTTTTGTTTTTAGGCACGCGGATGGTATATTACGAAGTACTCGCTACGTACAAACGTGCGCGAGCTGTACGCGATGCGTGAAATGAGAAAAGACCCCGAGGCTCGAGGCCTCAAACACCTTGTATACACACACTTGTTGGGTGCACCACCTGTTTTACACGCACGCACCCGTTAACCGAAAAGTCCTCGGCTTTAATGAACACGCACTTATTGCTAATGGACGATGGCTCTGGTGCGCATCCTTCGAAATTATCTTATCGGCGGCTGTTACGAGTGATTCAATTGTGCCGGTGAATAAAGCGGTTTCAAAGTGGCCGGAACAGTTCGTGGTTCATACAGATTTTGGAATCGTTATTTGGAATCGCTGATGGCAAATTTGTGATTTGGAATTTGGAATCGGTGATGCCAAAGTCGTGATTCGGAGTTGGGAATCGTTGACTGCCAAAGTCGTGGTTTGGAATTTAGAATCGTTGACTGCCAGAGTCGTGGTTTGGCATTTAGAATCGCTGATTGCCAAAGTCGTGATTTGGAACTTGGAATCGGTGATTGCCAAAGTCGTGATTCGGAACTTGGAATCGCTGATCGCCAATTCGTTGATTGAAAGTTGGAACATCGGTGACTGCAAATTTGTGTTTTGGAATTTGGAATCGCTGATTGCAAATTGGTGATCTGGAGTTGTTGATTCCGAACTTATTAATTGAACATTTGCAATTGCTGATTGCAACTTTGTTATTGTGAGTTTTAGAACCGCCGAATGTAAATTCGCTATGTGGAGTTTGGAATCGCCGATTTCAGATAAGTGCTTCGGAATTTGGAATCCCGATGATTGTAGATGCGTGATTTGAAATTTAGAATCTCGCTGATTACAAATTCGTGATATCAAATAGAGATTTGCGGAATGCCAATTCGTGATCGGGAATTGCTGATTGCAGATGTGCAATCTGGAATTGCTGATTTCGAACTCGTTGGCTGGGATCACCGATTGCAAATTCTTGATCTGAAATTGTTGATTGCAAATTCATGGTTTAAAATTTGGCATTGGGGAATTCAATTTCGCGATCTGGAATTGCTGATTGGAAATTCGAGATCTGGGATCGGTGATTGCAAATTTGCGATCTGGAATCGGTGATTGCACATTCGCAATCGGGAATCACTGATTGCAAATTCGCGATCTGGCATTTCCGATCCCAAATTTGTTACCTGGAATTGCAAATTCGTGATCTGGCATTACCGATTGCAAATTTGTTATCTGGAATTGCAAATTCGTGATCTGAGATTTCAGATTTCAAATTCAAGGTTTGGAATTGCCGATTGCAAAATCTCGATTTGGAATTGCTTATTGCAAATTCGTGATTTGAATTGCTTATTGCAAATTCGCGGTCTGGAATTGCTGATTGCAGATTCAAGGTTTGGAATTGCTAATTGCAAATTCAAGGTTCGGAATTGTTGATTGCACATTCAAGGTTTGGAATTGCTGATCGCAAATTCAAGGTTTGGAAGTGCCGACTGCAAGGTCCATCGGTCAGGATGATTGTTCCAGTCTGGAATCACCATCCCGGACGTTGGCATTTCCACCGCAATTCCCATTCATTCACGTAAGTCGTGAATAGGCTCGGTGTATGAAGATTCAGTTGCATGAAAGTTCAGGACGACTTCGTGAGCACATGCCGAAGTAAAAGTAACAAGTGACGATGCAACCTGTTAAGGTGTTTCAAGACAGGCCGTTCGGTAAATTTGCATTCCCCAACGACGCCGCAGAATATTTACCGATCATGAAAACCTTAATTATCTCGCGAAAATACGCTGGCAGCAACTCGACGGAGTGAGCGGCAGTTGACTATCTCGAAATCACTTGATTGCACGTAATGTCTCATTTCGAGTCGTCCAGTGTACCAACAGCGAGACGAAAACAAGTTTACGATCCAATTTAAGGAATCCAAATGGCCAACCAAATTAAAACTGTTTCTATCCCGTTATGGTGAACAGATTTCATCAATTATTGACATTTTACGCGAGTATGGCAACCGTTTCCATTGTAGAGAACTTCTATTTTGTTTCAAAGCTTCGGATAAAGGAGTATGTGAAAGCCCATATCTGCAAGGAACAAAACAAAGAGATTTGACGTAGAGACTGTTTGATATCGAATAAGTATTTATTTGTTTATTCATTTCACTTTTCTTTTCTTCAAAAAAAGTATATTGTTTAAATTGTATTTGACATCTATAGCACACACACACATATACTGTCAGAGAGAGAGAGAGAGGGGGGGGGGGGTATATGGTGGTGTGTACTTCAACGTCTTTAAATACTATTTCTCAAAATAAAGAAAAACATAACGTTAAAGTAAACTTGACGAGGGAAGCACAGCGCGCGCCTCAGCGTGCACCGTAAGAGATGGGATGCGAAAAATGGTGCTGAGTCAGAGGATGAGCGTGGGCGACACTATTGGGCCATAGACCCCAGGCGCACGAAGTGAGAAGGGCAGTGGTTAAGGGGCTACACCTAGAGGTCGGAAAAATCGGCCAAATACCGATTTTTTTTCCTGAGAAACGGTTGGTTAAAAAAAAACGCATTTTTTTTTAACACGAAGGTACATGTATCCAGAGCCTTTAAAAAAAAATACGAAAAAAAACATGCTCGCCGGTAGATGATGAAATTTTTTCGCTACGTTTGGCGGTGGACACTTTCCAGCTTAAACGGTCCATCTGAAATCTAAAAACGAAACGGGTCATTCGAGTTAATAATAAATGCTAGTCGTTGACGATCGTCAGTTTTTAAAATAATTTTTTTAACAACGTTACGACGAATTGAAACTCGAGCATACAAAATCTATGAAGAAAAGTCGTCATTTTTACGTAACTATCAATAAATGAAGATCGGTTTTAAAAAAGTCAGATCGTCAACGACCTTTAAATATTTCTCATCATATCTCCCGTTAATTTAGAAACAATCCATCAAGTACTTCTCGAGATATCATGTCCACCGACTTTGAACACAGGGTTTTGAGAAAAACGCGTCTGAAGTTTGAAGTATGGTTCAGCTGCCGTTCGCCCGGCCGACTGTTAGAAGCTGTAGCTCATTCAATTTTAGGAATATTTGAATGAAATCTTTAGGGAATCTAGCTAAAACGTGATACTAACCAAAATGCTATTTAAGGGGTTTTCTCACTTCAGACGCTAAAAAGGCTCTTTTCATAAATTTTTTTGACAAGTTTATATTATAGTTATTGATATAAAAGTTGTTACACTTAATAAATACACTTTCGAAATATATTTTAAAAAATATTTATTTAAGTCACTATTTATAGACGAAAGTGGTAGTTAAAAAATGTCCTAAAAATGGTAGGTCTGCGCTGTTGATGAAATCTTGGACATATATCATCCGAAACAAAAAAATCAACCGGTTTTAGATTCAGTATGTTAATGGCTATAGCGCATATCATACGATTTTTTATATATGCAAAAATAACAAAATTGCGGAAACTTTTCGAAAAACCAAAAAACGTGTTCTTTTCAGTTTTTGGCAAAAAAATAGTAAATATCAAAATTTTAAAAAATCCTTGATATGCGCTATAGCTATAGTTGCAAAGAATATCTCGTTAAAATTTCATAAGATCGGTTCAGTAGTTTCGAATATTTTATCACCAAGCCGTCGAAAAACGTTGTTTCGAGAAAAACGCGTTTAAAGTTTGTTTGGGTTACATAAAGATATCAAAAACAATTGTATGTATTTCAAAAATGTATTTCTCAAGGAAATTGGAGCGTTAGCCACAATTCAAGGTAAAATTTAATTTAAAAAAATACATGTTATTGTTTAGATATTACTGAGTCTTTACGAATTTTTTTACCTTTTTTCACCACCAAACACCAGAGATAAAAAATAGTTTAATGTATGTAATTTAACGTGCGATTAGATGGGCAAGACTTTCACACTAAAGGTTATGTAATTTTTTTTGTTATTTAGCACCAAGATAAAACATTTTTAACAACGGATTAACGCAAACTGAACCTTTGTAAACATCTAGAAAAAAAAATCCTCATCTTCCCCATCGTAAACCATGGGCCAATAATCCCGTAACGTAAATATGAATAGGCATAATTATAAATTACTCAAAATTCCATTGTGAATTTTATAAAACATTCGTTGTCGTAGTTTTTTTTCATAATATTCATCGATAGTGTTATACTTTTTCAAGTTGGTAGTAACACATATACTTTTTCAAGTTGGTAGTAACACAAAAGTTTTTCCACTCTACGTAACGAAAATATTAAAATGCATAATCTTGCCCTTTAATTATATATTTTAAAAAATCATTCGACTCAACTGAATCGCTCCAACCTCCTTAAGTGTAACAGCTTATATCAATATCTACAATATAAACCTATAAAAAAATCATGAAAATAGCCTTTTTTAGCGTCTGAAGTGAGAAGACTCCATAAACAGGGAAGGGCTAGTCATCCCATCAATCGGACATCAGCCAGCGAAGGGCTCAGTTGGTACACATACTTCGCAGTGCATCCATAATTTGCAGATGGCCCGAAGCGAAATGTTCGCGGGTTCCAGTCGATTAATCGCCTTTGTCGAGGGCGTTGGCGATCCCGGCCGATCACCGTGCGATGCATTCGCCTCGACTAGCAGCAAAACGGACTGCAAAATATGATCCCACGATCCGGGCACCGAGCCACCGCAAGGCATTACCCAAGAGTTACGGATCCTCAGTATCCGAGGGAGCGAGAGGAAGGGAGAGACTCTTTTGTCCGCTCACCAGACTACGCCGTTATAAATCGCAGCTTCTCTTACATTGCCATTTGGCTACTTGACTTCAGCCTCTCCACGCGGTTATTCAATTATTTCCGCGACCACGACGAGCGTTTACTTTTATTTTCTCATTGAGACGTCGCGCGAGCAACCCACGAATGCAATTCCAAGCGATATTCCTCAGAATCAAATGATCAAGCGACGAAGAATTGCCGATCGGAAACTCCATAAATTCACCCGCTCAATGAGTCACGACGATAATCATCGTTACTTTTTTGTCTCTTTTTTTCGGCACGTAGTCCAAGTATCAAAGTGAAGGCACGTGTACAACGGTAATTTACATTGTTGTATATGCGTTGTACCTGGTTGTGAACAACAGAGGGAGAGAGAGAGAGAGGTGGAGAGAAAGAGAGGAAGTCACACACAACACGGTGCTGCGACTCTCTCGTATGGCTCTTTCGTTCACCCTCTCGAGCGTTCTCCGTGACTTCGGACTTCGAAGTCACGAACTTAACACGAGAAGGCCATTAACGCGATCAACTAGCCGGCACGCCGTGCTCGACACCATAGGGAACACCGTAGGCATATCGTCGCTATCTTCCGCACTGCTCCTTCCCCTCCTCATCGCATTTTTATCCCGTTAACATACTACAGTGGATCTATATATATATGCGGACATTGCACTATATATATATATATATATATATATATATATATATATATATATATATATATAAAGAGAGAGAGAAAGACGTGCAACGTCCACGTTGGTGACGATATTTCGGAGGTTCTTGTCTACGGTCTCTTGACCTTGGTACCCAAACGATGAAACACACGTATGCATGTGTCGCGACGGGGTTAGTGACTCGAGCCTTCATGTCCACGGAATTCAATTGCTGTTTATTGTGTCACGGACTTTTCTGTACAAATTTTGGGCGAACTTTCCATGCTGTTACACTCAATTTGGCTGAAATTTTGTCACAGATGTTCCATTTAAGGGGTTAGGCCACAGTAACGGGTATAAAATCATGTGCGATTTAACAATTTTTTTTTCCGTATGAAAAAGTGATTGACTCGTAAAATTAATTACACATCTATTTAGTATGAGTATCAAGCTGTTAGAAAAAATATATATATGTTACTTCGATGTACAAAATGGCCGACTACTAATATTTTCTTTTGTTATCTTTTTTTGAGCGCGCCGTGGTTTGGTATTTAGCATCCACAATTTTTGACCTAGAACAAAAAACAAAAATTCTCGTCAATGTACATGAGAATATCTGGAGAAGTACGTACGGAATTGAAAAAATATTGTTTTATTCAAAAGTTGTAGGTATTTGAATTGAGTTGTGGGTATTTGAATGAATTTTCAGTGAAAATTTTTGTGTAAAACTGCTCATAGAAAGAAAAGTTTTCACGCCAATTGGAAAAAAGCTGTTTTGAGTAAAACGCGTTTAAAGTTTTAGGCACTCTATGGCCGTGCCAAAGGTGGGCGTTATACGCTCAAAGTCGGTGAAAAAAAATGTCTTGCTATAAATCGAATAGTAACTTATTCTTACGATGATAAAGCACCGTTTTAGCGAATAAAATCGATTTTTTTAAAATTCTGCTGTGGCCTTACCCCTTAATATATTAAGACATCCCCTGAAAGGATTTTTGGCGCATTCCAATAGTTTACGAGATATCGAATTTGTTTGGGTTTTTTATGGGTTTGTTTGTTTGGGTTACCCCTGCTGCATGGATATACTTGCAGCGCTCATGTCCGCGGAATTCAATTCCTGTTTATTGTGTCAGGAGAGTTCTCTGTACAAATTTCGGGCGAACTTCCGATGCTGATACACCCGATTTGGCTGAAATTTTGCACAGATGTTCCATTTAATATATAAAGACATCCCCAAAAGGGATTTTCGGCGCAATCCAATAGTTTACAAGATATCGAATTTGTTTGGGGGGTTTTTTTTAAGGGAGACTTTGTCCTTGGAGTGCCATATTTCAGGTGTTTACATTTTTTTTTAAGGAAACGAGTAAAGCTTTTTGAGTGCGGTTTTTTTCTCGCTTTTATTCATGATATACAGAACGTTAAAAAAAATAAAAAAAAACCAAAATGGCAGCCGTTGCAGCTCCGCGAAAACAGGTCCTCAAATCGCGGGAGGTAAACGGCTGACATCACTGCCCCCTCTTTGTTGATCTGGAACACAAATTCAAAGCATATTATCAATCTGTGACCCTTTGGTCACGGAATGACGAATGGGTTTTTCGTTTAGTACAAATTTCGGAAAATGGCGGCAATTTAAAAAAAATCGAATTTTCGCGTTTTTTTTGCATAAAAAGATAAATAATAAATGCAAAAATGTATCGATCGAAAAAACGATCCGTCATTCCGTGAAGACATATTTTCTGAGTATGCTCTCCAAATTTCAGGTCGACATGTTAATTACAGCGGCCAGGAGAATGTCAGCCATTTTTAAAAACGTGCTTTCGAGAAAAACGCTTTTAAAGTTTTGTAATGTGTTTACACAAATGTGTTTATCATTACCGCTAATCGGTAATGCCTGGTCCATAGAGGCATCCCTCCTCTTCTTCTAGCTGCTCATGTTGAGCCGCTAACAAAACTTTGAAACCTTCAAGGACAAAGTCTCCCTTAAAGGGTTTGTTTGTTTGAGTTTGTGTGTTTGGGTTTGTTTAGGTTACCCCAGCAGTATGGATATACTTGCTGGGGTAAGCGCGGCACGCTAGCCACCAGTGAAGTCGGAGGATTAGGAGGGGCATCGATCAGCCGTGGCGAGCGATATGTGCGGGCTAAAAAATGAACTTTGAAATTCGATTCCTCGTAAACTGTTGGAACGCGCCAAAAATCCCTTTGGGGGATGTCTTTATGTATGAAATGGAACATCTATGCAAAATTTCAGCCAAATTGGGTGTAACAGCTTTTTGGAAGTTCACCCAATAATTCTTATAAACTGTTTTCTGGATGAATAATTCACTGAACCAACTGCGTTTGACTCGAGTAAAATATTTTTTCAAAGTAAGCACTCAATCAAAACTTTATTCAAAGTGGCACATATGCTTCAAGTACAACTTCTTCCAGTCTAATAAACATTGTGCCAAGAGTCACCCAAAGTCCAGTTACCCAAAATCAAAAATACTTCAAACATACCGCAAATCTTCAATTAAGGCAGTAGTCTGCTTTAGAAGCCGAAAAAAAGCGTTTTTTCAGCAATTTTTTTAAAAGGGAAGGAAATGATTGCGGTAAACGAAATTTTGAGACGATAGTTTATTATATTCAAGCTTTAAAAAACAATTTTTATTATTAAAAAATATTGAAATTTTTCAAAGTTGTAACGATTTTTCTGGGGCGTCTGGAGTCTGCACTTGCAAATCGGTGCCGGTGATGGAGGTCGCGCGATGCATCTGAAACAGTCGAACCAAATTTTTTTTTAGTTTTTATTAGTTCCTTTTCTATATGAACTAAAAAAATACCAAAGAAATGATGAAATTCCAAATTTTTTCGAAGTTTGAAAAAAAAATTCACTTTTTTGAAAAAAAAAAATTCACTCTAAGTTGCAAAACAAGTAATTTAAATAGTACTTTTGTCCAACTTTTTTAGTTCAAATAGAAGATAATTTAATACTGAAGCTAGATCACTTTGATTTTTTTCGATCGGACATATATTGTTTTTGCAATCACCGGCACCGTGTTCTAAAACTTGTGAAAATGAAAACTCGAGAAAACGGGCTTTAAAGTTTTCGATCCAAAAAAATATAAGTTTTTGGATACTTACACTAATTAGACGTTAATCAGCTATCCCCGGGCCATACAATAATCCTTCCTCTTCTTCAAATCGATTTTTTGAAGCCTGCAAAGCAGACTACTGCCTTAAAACAAAACACACATTTCTCTATGCGAGCTTTGCAACTTCGAAGGAGAGTCCTCGCACAGGTGCACTTCCCTCGGACAATCGCCGCTGGATGCGAGCTCCGCGTTCCGCCTCTCATTTTTCCAATTCCCTGGCAATTTACGGAATAAGCGGAAAAAAATATAGCGTGCTTCCGAAGGATTAAAGCGCTTGAATATCTTCGCAGTATTTGACGATATTCCCTTGTCGGATGATGAGTTAGCGGTGTCGGCAATTACGTGCAGCATTTCAAACGATAAACTCGAGTGCTGTGGGAGATCTTTCCGTGGGAGTTTCCAAGGCGTTCTTGCGCATCAGCCCTGTATTATTTAAACGAAAAAAAAGAAAATTTGCCACACCACCGATAATTCACGCAGACGATATTTAGAATTGAATATTCTCTATAAATTCCGATAAATGTGAAACGTCCAGTTACAGGCCATTATTGTCCGGCAAGTTTCATAATTGTGTGTAGAAAATTTCAACACCGTTCAATTATTTGTTTTGTACGCTGCCATCTTGTTTGCCTGGTGGTGATAATTTATAGCGTGGGTGAAAATTTGGCCGTACTGCACTGAGAAAAAAATCAATTGAATAAAAAAAAAAAATATTGATTGATCCAAATAAAAGTGCTGCTGCGGAGTGCCCCCGATATATGAGATTGTTACAATACTATAAAATATTGGAAAATGTGATTGATTCAAATAACATATTATTTTATTTGAAAAAGCTCTACTGTTCTCTAAATATCTACATTATCCTTCAAATCAAATTATATTCTATTGAAATCATTCTTTATACAATCCGTAGATGTATGGATGAAATAATTAAGCAGTTGCTACAACATTTTTTATTTCGTACAAAAATATAATCAATAGAATTAATTACTTCTTTACTGCATCGAAACGAATATCCCATTGGACGTAAGTTTTCCAATTTGTTTTGAATCTTAAATGAAAAGTGAGCATTAGAATGATCATCCACGACAATAGTGGAGAGAATATCAGATATCCAATGGAATATCCATGCAGAGAATATTAGATATTCAACTGATAAAAACAGATACTACACTTTGATCTTAACCACAGGCCAAGAAGCGATACTCTTTAGAGTTTCTCTGGCGTTTAAGTAGATTTGCTGTTCGCGCTAAGCTTGCGAGAAACGAGCGCGCGTGCGGCTTCTAGCGGTTACTTCGAGAACCACGGATTTCCTCACACCTATACAATTTCGGTGGCGCTCGGCCATGATTTGGTTGAATTTTTTCTACCAAATGCGCAAGAAACAAATTTTATTTTCGCATAATTTTTTAACCAATTCAGACATTTGCTTAATATTTTTCAATCAAAAAAAAAATATTAATATTTTAACGAATAATGT
Source organism: Ophion ellenae (assembly GCA_963210295.1). Lineage (NCBI taxonomy): Eukaryota > Metazoa > Arthropoda > Insecta > Hymenoptera > Ichneumonidae > Ophion > Ophion ellenae. The sequence continues at coordinate 21,770,191 of OY723392.1, forward strand.
ACTTGGAAATCAATATCGGATATGGTGAAACAAATAAAATAACATATTTGCTCTATAGAAATTTCATCTGAATCAAACGAACAAAATTCAATTTTTCTTGTATAATCGAATCAACAATATTCATGTTATGAATTGAAACGCTTTTTTGTTCGTTGCGAAAAAAGCATTCGAAACTATATAATTTGTTCGCGATAATTTTTTAGATAGTTTCAATAATATATTGTTCTCGGCTAACAATATGTCTTCTGAACGAAACAAAACTTTTAATTTTATCATGTTATTAAGGCGTTACCCCCACTCGTAGCGCAAAAAAGGCCTTTTTCATGAATTTTTTTAAAGAGAACTACAAAACTTTTTTAATCGATCAATATACCATCTTAAAGAACACATCTTGAAGAACTTTCAGTAATTTTTTAATTGAAAAATATTACATTGTTTAGTGGCAAATGGCCGTCAATGAAATAATGTTTTTATATACACGGTTTGCGGTGACCAACATTGCAGCGAAGTGGATCATCTAAAAAAAAACTGCGGATGGATTTAGTCAAATATAAGTATAAACTAGTCTTTAATCGAAGGATTTTAAAAAATATTCATTTTTCACAAAATGGCGGACAGTCAAAGTTAATGGTTCGATTGTAACGAAGAAAAACGGCCGTTTTTTGGCTATAAAACGGCCGTTTTTTTGGGAAAAAAAAATCCAACGATCAAAGACTGTATTTTTATATATTAAATAAGCCTACAAAATTTCAAGAAGATCGGTTCATTAGTGTTCGAGTAATTTTGATCACCGACTTCAGAAATGCCATTTTGAGAAAAACGCGTTTAAAGTTTCTCTTTCAACGCTCTTTCAACGCGGATTCTTCTCTTTCAACGCTCATATCTCAGTCAATTTTGTTCGGATCGACTTGAAATTTTCAGGACATATTCTCAGATACTTATACTTCAAAAAATGCAATAAAAAAAATCGATTTTTTCAAAATCGCAAGTGGGGGTAACCCCTTAAAGTGAATAGGGTTTTGTTTGGACTAATAAATCCGATTATTTACACCAACAATTTTACAATTGAATCAACGAAATTTCATTCAATAACACCAATGATATTGGATCAATTCTTTTTTTTTCTCAGTGTATAAAACATCATTCTGGCAGGACTTAGAACCCGCAAACGCTGAATGCACTATGCACACACACTCACTCACACACCTACTTGTAGATAGTGTCACAATGCCCTAAGTCACGGATGTACACACACACACACACACACACACACACACACACACACACACACACACACACACACACACACACACACACACACACACACACACACACACACAGACACACACACTGACACACACTGACACACACTGACACACACACACACACACACACACACTGACACACACACACTGACACACACACACACACACACACACACACACACACACACACACACACACACACACACACACATACACACGCACGCACGCAGGCACGCACACACACACACACAGAAAACAATACCCGAGAAACAAGCGCGCTCGCTTCGTTTCTGTCTCTCTCAATTTCTTGATCTCTCCTCTGCTTCGTAATAGGAAACTAATTACCGCAATTAACGTTTAACGCACGAAGGTGTTATATCACACGTACACTCACTCGCACGCAATCAGAAATACACAGTCGGAGAGGTTATCGCGCTCGACCATTTTGCCATTTTGAGAATTCGTATTAATTGGCTTGCGTGTATTGGTACGACGCGACACGTCGAATGGGGAAAGGTGCAATAACGGCGAGCGTCCGATCTGTCGCGATTTATCGTAGAGGGAGACTTGGATCTCTGCGCGTGCCTTGCTACGCACACACACGCGCGTGCGCGTTTTTATACCTACGATCCAAGCACTCTTTCTGTTCCAGAACGGAGTGTGCGCGTTTTCGCACGATGTAGTAGTCTCCATCGTTGCGATGCAACGGAAATTGTATTTCTTCTTTATTTCTTCATTTGTGTTATTATAGACGCTCGTACATTCCCTTTATGTGTAATCTGTATGTATTATATATATATGTAGAGGGTGGTCCAAAATGTGGCGTCAAACAGGAAAATCTGGATACCTCATATCAACACCTATCTGAATTATCTCCAAATATGTTCTACGATATTTTTTACTTTTCGAGAAAAAGCATGGGTTAATTTATTTTCGATTTTTTATGTAGCATGGGTTTTTATTTTGTTTGGGTTTGTTATACGTGATTTCTTCTTAGAAGTTTTTAAGAGCAACTGGGAGTCATTAAGACTAGTATAAGTATTTTTTCAAAATCATTATTCAGCGCCACTGTTACATCAATCACCATTCAAGTTCAGTGACTGATCCTCTTAATCCTACTGTTTTGACCCTTTGCACTCGAGAGGAGGATGTCGCTCGCCACTTTCTATCCGAGCGAAAAAAGGGCGGTAGGACACCACTGTGACGGGTCGAAAAGGGTAGTTAAAATTTTTTTTAATCTGCTAGATTATTTATTTTGGATTTGGAAAAAGGTATGTTATTAAGCATACATCGAACTTATTACGTGTAAATTTTTATTTATGAAAATAAAAAATTAACCAGGTTACATCATATAATCAGATATCATCAACATAAAAAATGTGATCCAACGGCCAGATCGATAATTTGACAATGGTTGATCTGAAAAATAAAAGTGGAAAAGTTTTACAATCTATATAAATATAGTTCTCGTGGTAAATAGTCGTTTTTCGAAAAAAAAAAATTCATAAAACGGCGGGTGTCAAAAACGCGTCATTTTGGTGAAATTTTTACTTATATTCAGAGCCTTAAAAAATAGTAAATTAAAAAAACGAGCGGCCACGTATAACGATATTTGCTGCAATTATGGACATTTCGTAGTTTCAAATTGAAAATCGGACAATTGTTGCTGCTCTCACCAAATCGTCTGTAACTTGATCAATTTTTAATATTCTGACTTGACTTTTTTTCACATATTAATTAAATTAAAAACATACACTTTAAGAAAATGCAGAAAAAGATGGATTTTTTTACCCGTCACCGTGGTGTTCCGCCTTAAACTTTTGATCTAAGGCATTTACGTTAGTGTTCAGTTGGCCATTTATTTATTGCTTAACAGTCTACTCCGTAACGATCACACGAGTACAACGAATCGCAAGGAAAGTGCACACACAAAAGAGAAAAACTACAAAAAGCTTTCTTCTCTAAAACTAATGAATATCGTAGAACATACATGGGGTAGATTGGGATAGGTATCGATACGAGGCATCTAGATTTTTGTCTTGGACGTCACTATTCGATTCCCCCTCTACGTACATGTGAAAATTTTCGATTTTTCTATTAGCTCGAGTTCAATTTGTTGCCAACACTCGCCGCGAAAGATTTATACACATATATCTACAGGGTGTTAGGAAGATCGATGCAAAGCCTCAAGGGGGTGACAGGTCACCTCTCGAGGAAGATATCTAACCTAGGTTGCCTTAGTCCAAAGTCTAAGGATTTCGAGTTATCACGGTAAGTATCATTCTTTGAAAATTTCCCAAAATTAGGTACTAACCCGTTCATAACGATCAAACAGACAATGATTGGTAACTAAAAACTGTTTTGCGTCTCAGCTTAATGTGTATTCAATCGGCAAACATCAATACGATCATCTGTATCCACACAACTAACTAAATGGGACGTGTCGAATAATTGGAAACTTGTCAAAAAATAAAAATACCTCTTATGTTAAATCTATTTACAATAAAAATACCATTAACATAAGAGGTGAACGAGTTAGTACCCAATTTTGGGAAACTTTCCAAAAATCATACTTACCATGATGGCTCGAAATCCGTAGACTTTGGACTAAGGTAACCTAAGTTGGAAATGTTCCTAACGAGGTGACCTATCACCCTCTTAAGGTTTTGCATCGACCTTCCTAACACCCTGTATTTACACAAGATTTTTGTGTTATACATACAATGTAAGTGGGGCGATCTCACTTATGTATGTGTACACACAGCACACACACCCACCCATATATATATATATATATATATATATATATATATATATATATATATATATATACACACACACAAAGGGTGGCCCTCTTATCTCTGCTACCCAAAATAACTCTGTAATTATCGACGTCACAAAAAAATGTTCCAGATAACAGTTATACGGTGTAAAGAGGGCCATCAAATGCGACCAATTTTTTTTATTCCGACGGATGCGCTGCCGCACATTGAAGGTCACTTGCACTTTTTTAAATGGAATGGTACATTTTTTTCAACCATCTTCTGGAGCACCTCAAGCCGCATAAAAAAACATTAGGGGGTCAAAGTCGTTCAAGGTCATTCAAGGTCACCTATAAAAATAAAATGCAAATCTAAATATCTCGGATCACGATCAAATATTTGGTAGTGATCCGAGATATTTAGATTTGTATATCGATACTGATCCTCCTGATCTGACCTCCACCTGACCTCCACCGAAATAAAAACTGACCTCCACCTGACCAACACTTTCCAACTGACCTCCACCGAAATAAAAAAAATTGATCGCATTTGATGGCCTCCTTCACACCGTACAACCTTTGTCTGGAACATTTTATTGTGACGCTGATAATTACCGAGATATTTCAGGTGACAGAGATAAGAGGGACACCCTGTATATATATACACGGTATAGTGTGTATATATATATATATATATATATATATATATATATATATATATCGAGGCATATACATAAATACAACTGCGCATCGGAAAATGCTATACGAATGCAATGCTCGGGCGGATGCAATGGGTAACAAACTTAGCTCCGACGTGGTAGAACGATCGGTCAACGGTAATTTTCAAATGGCAGAAGAGCAGGATGTATCTTCCTTCGCGAACGGATAAAGGCTTTACCGGGAATAAGATCTCCAACTTATATATATATATATATATATATATATATATATATATATATATATATATATATATATATATATATATATATATATATATATATATATATAGTTGGAAAATGAACAAAAAAAGAAAAGAAAAAGATGAAGGAGTATGTCGAATGTATATACGTATATATAATAGAAAAACGGACTTCTCGCCCGTTTCTATGCGTTCCATTCGATGCCGCTGCCTGGCAGGGTGGTGTATGGAGCTCTCGCCTGTCAACCCATAAAACTCGCGAGAAGGCATAAACCATCTTTTCTACGGGTTATAGTGAATTTTATATACGTAACCGGTCCTCCTTTCGCTGTACTTGGCTGTTTGTTGGCGGCAGCAAGAGTACGTTGCCTCACTTACATACATTTGGGTGTTTGTGTGTGTGTGTGTGTGTGTGTGTGTGTGCTGTGAGGCAAAAAATGGATATATCTGCGGGGAGGCAATTCTTTAACTTCCGGTAAGCCGGCGAAGGGGACGATATGCTTTTCTATCTTGCGAGTAATGTATATATGTTTGTGTATGTATATTGCCGAGTTTTCTGATATTGGAATTTTGAGATTCAGTCCGCGTATCGTTGTGGCATTGATGACCGATTTTACTTGGCATTTCGGCCATATGGAAGATAGCCGGAAAAGTGACGTCTAAAATAGACGTCTCTCCATATAGGGGAAATATTCTTTTCGAAAAAAATTGAACTTGAACAATTGAAAACTCTCAATCAAGTGTTTCATTTCATTTTGGATTTATGAAATATTTTATGCACATAGTACACTTAGATTTCCAGCGTACATTATAAGCAGCTAAAGACTTATTTGAACCGAATTTTTATTTATTCAATTTGAAGATATTTACCATTTAAAAAGAATAGCTGAAACGAATAAAAAAATATCTTTGAAACAGATAAGATCGTAGTAGGTCGTGAGACAAGGAAAAAACCCATTTGATTTGAATGGATCCTATTCAAATTGTTCAAATATTTCTTTTGGCAGTGTAGCCCTGCGGCCGAGTGCAAGAACGTCGGCGAGCGCTAAAGGGGCGAAGATATGAAGTGCATATGGTGCAAGGTCTCTAGCATCTATGTGCGATAGGCCGCGGAGTGGCCGAGTCGATAGGGGGTCGCATGTGCTGCGCCGATTGGAAAGTCCCATTATCCTACGTAGGGGCCTCAATTAATAGGGGCCCTATGGGCTCCGATGCGCCAAGGTCCGAACGAGATACGCTTTTATCTATACACGTATACGTACACGAGGATCTAAATAAACGCAGTGTATGGTATATTCTTCATGGCTGATTGGTCGTACAAAGTACACCTAATCTGTACCGTTTCTTACTACGCCAACCATCTAAGGATGTATGTATACGTAGGGGCGACTGGGGCCTGAAGTTACAGAGGTAAAAAGTTACAGTGGAAATGTCCGATGAAGAAGTGGAGCCACAGATATGTTAGTAAGAGAGGAAAGGTGCGGCGTAACCAGCAGCATACCCGAGTCGAAATTTTCAGCCTATTTTGCCCCTCCAGATCCTCACGGTGGTAGGAGATAAAGGCAGTAAAGTAGCTTCGTATTCAATATAAAATGAGCTCCTACTTAACGCCTAGAACGGCAACAAATCTCCCTTCTCTCCCGAATATACCCGAGTCGAAATTTTCAGCCTATTTCAAAGGCCTTTGATCCTATGTCAGCCTCACTTGAGTCTGTTTACTGCTAGAAGTCCTACTATGGGCTCCTAACATGCTCTTTCTTTGCTGCCTACCTCCCGCATAGGCCCTTATACTCCTACCTAACCTAGCTGAAGTCGTTGCAGCTCCTCTTTTGCTGCTAGAAGTCCTACTATGGGTCCTAACATGCTCTCCCTTCCCGAGTCGAAATTTTCAGCCTATTTTGCCCCTCCAGATCCTCACAGTGGTAGGAGATAAAGGCAGTAAAGTAGCTTCGTATTCCATATAAAATGAGCTCCTACTTAGGGCCTGGAACAGGAACAAATTTCCCTTTTCTCCACTTGCAGGCGCTAAGGAGGACGTCGATTGGCACACGTATACACGCACACGCATACACTCTATTACGCATATAAAGATACATCTGCCTGAATATGCGCATGCGTAGACACACGTATATACCCGCACACATACACGCCTAAGCATACACCAACACACGTATACTAGTACCGATACGTATGCATGCGTGCCTGCTATAGGGATCCGCGTATACATGCATACGTGAGGGCAATTCCTATCAAAAATATTGTAACTGTTTGCCCAAGATCCATTTCTTCCACTTTGGAGAGTTGCTGGAGCTGCAGGGGCAAGTTTGAAGCGAATGCGAACGGTTCGCTAGGTGGAGATAATGGAAAAGCCATTGGAAAAGTACGCCTCTACGTCGAACGCGCGGTCCTACTTAGTCCAACGCATGATGGTTACTGAAAACTATCAGACCCCCTCTTTCGAATGCGACCATCCCCACCTCCGTTTCGTCGAAACAGCCAAATGCGCGAAAGGACCAAACGCAATCAAAAGAGGAGCTGCAACGACTTCAGCTAGGTTAGGTAGGAGTACAAAGGCCTATGCAGGAGGTAAGCAGCAAAGAAAGAGCATGTTAGGAGCCCATAGTAGGACTTCTAGCAGTACACAGACTCAAGTGAGGCTGACATAGGATCAAAGGTCTTCAAAATAGGCTGAAAATTTCGACTCGGGTTTGCTGCTTACCTCCTGCATAGGCCCTCATACTCCTACCTAACCTAGCCGAGGTCGTTGCAGCTCCTCTTTTGATTGCGTTTGGACCTATCGCGCATTTGGCTGTTTCGACGAAACGGGGGTGGGGATGGTCGCATTCGAAAGAGGGGGTCTGATGGTTTTCAGTAACCATCATGCGTTGGACCAGGTAGGACCGCGCGTTCGACGTAGAAGCGTACTTTTCCAATGGCCTTTCCATTATCTCCACCCAGCGAACCTTTCGCATTCGCTTCAAACTTGCCTCTGCAGCTCCAGCAACTCTCCAAAGTGGAAGAACCCGAGTCGAAATTTTCAGCCTATTTTAAAGGTGTTTGATCCTATGTCAGCCTCACTTGAGTCTGTTTACTGCTAGAAGTCCTACTATGGGCTCCTAACATGCTCTTTCTTTGCTGCGTACCTCCTGCATAGGCCCTTATACTCCTACCTAACCTAGCCGAAGTCGTTGCAGCTCCTCTTTTGCTGCTAGAAGTCCTACTATGGTAGTTTTCAGTAACCATCATGCGTTGGACTAGGTAGGACCGCGCGTTCGACGTAGAGGCGTACTTTTCCAATGGCCTTTCCATTACCTCCACCCAGCGAACCTTTCGCATTCGCTTCAAACTTGCCTCTGCAGCTCCAGCAACTCTCCTATGCAGGAGGCAAGCAGCAAAGAAAGAGCATGTTAGGAGCCCATAGTAGGACTTCCAGCAGTAAACAGACTCAAGTGAGGCTGACATAGGATCAAAGGCCTTTAAAATAGGCTGAAAATTTCGACTCGGGTATGTCCTTTCTTTCTAACATTTCTGTAGCTCCACTCCTTGATCGGAAATTTCTGCTGCAACTTTTTACCCCTGTAACTTTCACCCCCAGTCTCCCCTACGAGCAAACCAAATATGAGGTCGAGAGAAGAAGCAGACGGACTTGGAAGCGAGCTGAAAAAAATTGACGCGGCATTTTCGTATTATTTCCGCGTTTAGTTACTATTCTCAGCATATGCAGGGCTGAAGGGATAGATTGGAGGGGAAGGTTGCAGCGTAGGATTGCACCGTGGGGCTGCTTCTCGAAGTGCACGGCCGCAACAGAGAGAGAGAGAGAGTTTTAAAAAACCGAAACGAGATATAGGGAGATCGAAAGGGAGGGCATGAGTGTTTAAACGTTTAAGGGAGACAGAGGAGATAAGAGAGAGAGAGAGAGAGAGAGAGAGAGAGAGAGAGAGAGAGAGAGAGCGAGAAAAAAAGAGGAAAGTGAAGCACACGTTACCTCTCGGAGCTGTAGAGGGTTTCGCGGGTGGCTGCCCCTATCGTCCCGAACCTATACCTATATTCAAGTACGTAGGATATCTTAAGGGCCCTGGCGCGGTAATGGCCTCGTATAAACGAGTAATCGACGTTGAGAAGGTTCGCCGATAGTTTCCACGACCCCGACAAACCCGAGAGAGAGAATGAGAGAGAGAGAGAGAGAGAGAGAGAGAGAGAGAGAGAGAGAGAGAGAGAAGGGACAGAGTGCATAAAGGGCTATACGGAGCAACCCATATACACAAAAGGTATAAAAACGAAAGTGCAAGCGGAGAGCAACGAGTCGAGGAACACTCCGCATGGGGTATTCGCGCCCCGACGCTTGTATATATTAGCGAGGGAGACTGAGAGCAAGAGAGGGATCCAGAGAGAGATGAGAGCGAAAGAGGAAAAAAGAAAGGGAATGAGGGGAAGAGAAATAAAAAGAGAATGCGAACAGTGAGTACAAACGTCTTTTACAGAGTTGGTAATACACCTCCTTTTGTTTCTATATATTTCTTTTTATGTTAACTTTCCTTCTTTTCCTCGTCATTTTCCTCGCATTTTATCACAAAAAATGAGAACCGAAGGTAACGCGGTAACTGCCATGTCGGGGAGAAATAAAAGCACACAGACGAAGATGAGGAAGTTACCATTAGCATCGTAGTGTTTATACTACACACACACACACACACACACACACACACACACACACACACACACACACACACACACACACACACACACACACACACACACACACACACACACACACACACACACACACACACACACACTGTGTGTGTGTAGATCTAGATATATATGAATGTATCTATTGAGTGAGTGCAGTAGGGAGTCGTACATCTCGAAGCACACCCCAAGCAATATAAAGTAGTGAAATAATATGTAGTATAAAAGGAGCATAAATATACACGATAATTATATTTCTCCGGCCCTTTTCCGTGACTAATATTCCGTGCATTTCGCTACGGGGTCTCTCTCTCTCTCTCTCTCTCTCTCTCTCTCTCTCTCTCTCTCTCTTTCTCTCTGTCTTTTCATATATATGTATAAGTTCCTCGGGAGGGCTTTGGCACGGATATATAGAAGAGCCTAGAAAGCGGACCGCGTAATCGAACGGTCGTAAAGTCTCCCGGAGAGGACTTTTACGGCCCCCGCGTGAACGCGCGGCAGCCTCTCTCGGCAATCCCGACAAGAGCGCTTCCGCGAGACCGGAAGAGTGTCGACCTCCATATACATTTCCATTTCGCTCTTTCACTTCTTTTTGTCTCTTCGTCCCTTCCTCGCGGTTTGATTTCTTCTCCCTCGCTCTCTCGTTGCATAATTTCAATACAACGAAAAAGGAAGAGATCATTGCTATGGAGGGTTGTGCGCCTGGAGGAAGGCGTGTCACCAAGTAACGATGTTTCACGAAATCACCAGCTCG
>OY723392.1:21785578-21813078 GCA_963210295.1 Ophion ellenae
TCGCGGAATGGTAACACTAATAATGAGAAAAACATTTTTTTCAATGTTAATCAGATGGGAAACCTTCAATTTTTATTCGCGACCTCTAAATATTTTTTGACAACACCCCCCTTTCACGAAACTTCGTTTTTGGGTACCGACTAAAGATTTTCGGGCACGATGGGCCAGAAAAAAAAAGTTACCCTGAAACGAATCACCCTAATATATATATATATCTATAATGTGAACCTATCAAAAAAATTCGTGAAAATAACCTTTTTTTAGCGTCTAAGTGAGAAGACCCCTTAATTCCATGAATGATGCATACAATATCAAATTTTGTATCAAAATGATGTCAAAGCAACCCTTAATCTTTGAAATAAGTTGCATTTCATTGCCTTGTCAACTGTCTTGTTTAATGCTTTGACACGTGAAAAAAAGTTGTCGATTGGTGGTGGGGCTTGACTCGCGATAATTACTCTCGCTTTTTGCGTCTTCTAGATACGGTGGACCCTCGTATAATTTCACTTTACCAAACGCGACAATTCGTGTCTTCTTCAATTTCGAATCTTAAATTGGAGTCTAATAAAATTGAGGAAAATCAATAAATGAATCGTTGCATCAGGACCAGTTGTCCAATCTTCCGGACACGTAACCCAACATAAAAATGATTCAGCTGATACGATATCGCGTTCATCGGAGTGCGGCTACACGTGTACGTGCCGTATCCGTTTGAATGGCAACCGAGAAGCATTTATCATGGCTGCACCAGCGTGGCGGGTGTATCAAAGAGTTTCGAGTTTTACGAGGCACTTTGGCCGAGTGCGTCACGGAACACAGCCACGGCAATTCCTATCTGTCATTTTTGTCTTCGCGGTGTCTTCTCCTTTGCACATGCTCGAACCCGTACACGTGCACGCGTTCGCCACGCGGAGCAACGCAAAAAGATCGTGGAATTAAGGGGGGAGTTTTTAGGCCCGAAAAAATTGCTGATTTTCATGATTTTTTTTTCAAAAGGAAATATTTCATCGTTATTTTCGAGACTTTGGGTATTTTAGATTACTACTTTTGGCTGTTACATGGTATTCCTTTTGTTTTAATCTTTTAACGGATTGCGGCGGATGTTGTCAGACGGTGTGACACGTAGCGTCGGCGGGATTAATCTGAAAAAAAAACTAACAAAGATTTTTCTTCCCTTAATACTTATACGCAGAATATAAACCAAGAAAAAGTGAGAAATGTTGAAAATCGATGAAATGGTACGCTTTTGAACAAAAAGATTCAATTTATCGAAAAAACGGCATGCATTTTGCAATAAAAAACACCTTTTTTTTATTTTCAAAAATATTTAGAATCATGTTTTAGACAATGAGGTTAGAAAGTTTTATACCAAATTTTATCAGAATCGGTTGATTAATTTTTTAGCTATACGCCATGCCATTCTTGAAAACGCAGTGTAGAAGACCGTGCTACGCTCCGTCATTTTTAAAAATTATTACATTCAAAAAATACCATGTGTCAGCCAATTGTAGTAAGAAAACAAACCCTATGTGTCAAAAATAGTAAAGAAATCTTTGCTTTAAAAAAAAAGCATAAACATCAGCAAATGTTTACCCCGCCTAAAGGTCCCTTTAAGGCGTTATCCCCACTTGTAGCGCAAAAAAGGCCTTTTTCATGAATTTTTTTAAAGCAAACTACAAAACTTTTTTAATCGATCAATATACCATCTTAAAGAACACATCTTGAAGACCTTTCAGTAATTTTTTTATTGAAAAATATTACATTGTTTAGTGGCAAATGGCCGTCAATGAAATAATGTTTTTATATACACGGTTTGCGGTGACCAACATTGCGGCGAAGTGGATCATCTGAAAAAAACAATGCGGATGGATTTAGTCAAATACAAGTATAAACTAGTCTTTGATCGAAGGATTTTGAAAAATATTCATTTTTCACAAAATGGCGGACAGTCAAAGTTAATGGTTCGATTTTAACGAAAAAAAAATCGAACGATTAAAGACTACATTTTTATGTATTAAATAAGCCTGCAAAATTTCAAGAAGATCGGTTCATTAGTGTTCGAGTAATCTTGGTCACCGACTTCAGAAATGCCGTTTTGAGAAAAATGCGTTTAAAGTTTCTCTTTCAACGCGGATTCTTCTCTTTCAACGCTCATATCTCAGTCAATTTTGTTCGGATCGACTTGAAATTTTCAGGACATATTCTCAGATACTTATACTTCAAAAAAATGCAATAAAAAAAATCGATTTTTTCAAAATCGCAAGTGGGGGTAACCCCTTAAACGCGTTCAGTTACGCCCTTCCGTCTGTTAGGCGAGTCTCTACGGATGGGCGATTGGAAATGAAGTTTCCCGGATTCTCCTAGTATTCTCCTGTTATACAGTGTGGCCCATTTAACGAGACCACCCCAAATACCTGCCCCGTTGCCTTCAGAGTGACGAAAAAAAATGTTAGAAGGTAATTCGATTAATTTCGAAGGGCTGATTGAGTGGTGAAAAATTAATTCTTGTCAAGGTCATAGTTTTTGCGTTCTCAAGGTCATCAATGGTTTTTCAAATGGGAACATGTTTTTTTTTCTTAAGACGTTGTAGCTGAAATTCAGACGAATCCAACGACCTATGATATCATGACGTTGAAATGATATGTCACCAAAATACACGTGTTAGAACGGGAAATCGACAATAAGAGCTCTGAATAATGTAATTGCATTTTTTGTGCAGAAAATTTACTTACATTGTTCGGATATTCTTATTGTCAACACCACTGAGATTCCCCATTTCTACACGTGTACACGTGTAGAAACCAAAATATTTTGGTGAGAAATCATTTCAAGGTCATGATGTCACAGGTCGTTGGATTCGTCTGAATATCAGCTACAACGTCTCAATAAAAAAAAACATGTTTCCATTTGAAAAAACCATTAATGACCTTGAGAACGCAAGAACTATGACCTTGACAAAAATGAATTTTTCACTGTTGTATCAGCCCTTCGAAATCAATCAAATTATCTCCTGACATTTTTTTCGTCACTCCAAAGGCAACCGAGATATTTGGGGTGGTCACGTTAAATGGTCCACCCTGTATAGTAAGACAGGATACATAGTATATGGTCTACGATAAGACGAGGTTTATCTGCCTTTATTTGCCTAATGGCGGCAGTAATGTTTGCTAATTTCCGGCTGGAAAATACGCACGATCGCCCTCTCTCTCTCTCTCTCTCTCTCTCTCTCTCTCTCTCTCTCTCTCTCTCTCTCTCGCTCCCTCTCTCAGCTATGCGTGAACGAGCAATTTTGATTCCGCCATTGCCTTCTCCGCGGTAGGTGTAGTCCGTGAGAGTGTAGTGCATTGAAATAAAAAACGAAGCGCAAAGGGACTTGGGCGGTGCATTACGGGATGCACAGTTCCGCAAACCGGAAGTTCACGCGCATGCATCGTGGAATATTGTCAGATTACATTTATAGTCGAGCGAACGTCTTACGACGCTGGTATATTGTTACTGACGTTTGCAACGTTCATCCTCATTGCACTATTCGTTGCCGGGAACATGCCGCTCCCGTTTCCGAAACTTTGCACAATGCCGGAAGCCGCTTGCGGCCGCTAGGGAATGAGCGTGTAACGCGTAAAACGGTAAATAAATTTCCAACCATTTTCCCTAATTAATTTTGCCCAAGCAGAGGCATTTACTTACTGCAGTGAAATTATGAATTCACAACAAAGAAGTGATTAATTTCTGTATAGGATACTGCATCAGATGGAGAAACGTATGTTTGAGTCTGATGGTATTTTATTCATGTCGAATAAACTCGGTTATTACGTCAAGAAATGTATTTTCGCGTTTGGTTCGTACGTAAAATGTACGACGCAAAATTCATAACCGTAGGTTCATTTTTACGAAATATTAGGAATTTTTACGAAAAATTAGGAATTTTTTGGTTGGGCTTATTCACATTACGGTTAAGTGATGTTTCCACTGGGAAAGTGATGCACAATGCCTCTTCTACGCCCACTAAACATTTATCTGAATTTATTCGTTTGAATATGTGGTTTGGACTAATGATGTCTTCAAGGGTAACAATCGACGAAATTCAAAATAACCAATTTTCTTCAAGTGTAATTGTTTTCTAATCTAATGAATATTCTGGTGGAAATAAATGAAAATGTAGTGGCTACAGAGCAAAACACGGATTTGAAATTGATTGAATCAACTAGGCCTGGTCCATTTGGTACCAGACCTAGTTGATTCAATCAAACAATTTCTCTCCAAGTGTCAATCAAACCGCTGTACAGCTGTCTATCCAACAGTTGAATTGACCCTTGGTTTGCATTTTTCTTATCGGGAATCCCCATTGGAATCCAACCAACGAATCCAATTCGAATCCCTAAGGATTCCCACATCATTGAAGATAATCCGCTACAATTCTTGATGGATCCCATCGTATTCTGTACGTTGAATTTTTCAAACAAAATATACCTATAAATACAAACAATGAGTGAATCTTGAATACGTATAAATCGCTTATAAAAGTATATCTTAAGGGGGGGGGGATTCAAAGGAAACAAATTCTCATTTTCATTATATTTTTCGAAGGAAAGATGTCTTTACCATTTTTGAGGCTTAAGATAGTTTTGGTGAAATCTTAGGAATTGGCTGAAATCTAAGTATGGTGTAGATATGACCTTCATGGACTGGTGCCCAACAATTCAATTCGATTCACCGTTCAATTACTGAGATAATTGGAATTGAATATTGGTATTTTTGTACGCGATCCCTATACCTAACACGTAAACCAACAGGAGTTTTCTCGCATTTCTCGATATAGGTTCTAAACGGATCTTAGGATTTCAAAATAAAAACACACGTGTACGCAGTACTATTGTGGGATTGATTTTTTTTCAACGGAGACTTTGTCCTTGGAGTGCCATATTTCAGGTGTTTACATTTTATTTTTTTTAAAGGAAACGAGTGAAGCTTCTTGAGTGCGGTTTTTTCTTGCTTTTATTCATGATATACAGAACGTTAAAAAAAATTTTTTTTGAAAAAAAAAACCAAAATGGCGGCCGTTGCAGCTCCGCGAAAACAGGTCCTCAAGTCGCGGGAGGTAAACGGCTGACATCACTGCCCCCTCTTTGTTGATCTGAAACACAAATTCAAAGCATATTATCAATCTGTGACCCTTTGGTCATGGAATGACGGATGGGTTTTTCGTTTAGTACAAATTTCGGAAAATGGCGGCAATTAAAAAAAATCGAATTTTCGCGTTTTTTTCGCATAAAAAGATAAATAATAAATGCAAAAATGTATCTATCGAAAAAACGATCCGTCATTCCGTGAAGACATATTTTCTGAGTATGCTCTCCAAATTTCAGGTCGATATGTTAATTACAGCGGTCAGGAGAGTGTCAGTCATTTTTAAAAACGTGTTTTCGAGAAAAACGCGTTTAAAGTTTTGTAATGTGTTAACACAAACGTGTTTATAATTACCGCTAATCGGCAATGCCTGGTCCATAGAGGCATCCCTCCTCTTCTTCTAGCTGCTCATGGTGAGCCGCTAACATCTCCCGCCGATTTCAAGGACAAAGTCTCCCTTAATGACGAACTTTGACCGTTTAGTTCCGGAGATATCGACTTATGAAAAGCGGTAATTTTATTCCACACCGAACTCACCCTACCATACCCTACGTCACAAAAATAGTGAAGACATTATAACTTCAAAAAAAAATTAAAATCAGCCAAAAAATTCTCGCTCAAAGGTATTTCCTCCCTCAAAGGATTCAATTCCATGACTGAAAAGCCACTGTAATTATCGTGCGTTATTCAATTCACTGCACTCTGACATAACATCGCCATCATCATTTATTTCTCGTTACGCACGTGGTGAGAATTCTCAAACGGCGTTCACCGGGGAACGTTTCAGAATCCAATTGTATACCAATGAAGGCCTGTGTGCGGTGTCCCCAAGAAAATTTCTGCCCGGGCAAGAACGCCCGCGAGATAGAAAGTGACCCGTGTACCGTTTCGAGCCTGCAACATTGCGAGCCCCAGTCGAACTTTGACCCGGGAAAAGCACGACAAACGTTCAACGGGAGGACCGAATTACAGCGAACGATATACCATATACAGGGCTTACGGTATATAATCCTATGTGTGTACGTGTGCACGCCAAGTGTTGTAAATTCTCGCATGATGCGAACAGAGTCGTATTTCCCGAGCGGTGAAGATGATGAGAAGACTACTGGGTATAGGAGACGAAACGAGGGAGACACAGCGGTTTACTCGACTCTACAGGCATCATGGGACTCTCCTGTCTCTCTCTATCGCTCATCTCCATTTTGCCGTTGCAAAAGCTCTTCGTCCTTCTCTCCTTACGGTTCGGAGGCGCGCGTAACGGCTGATTCACGACGTTGCTATTTACAAGAGAACAGTAACACAAGGCCCCCAAGGCACGACCTTCCGACTTACATTTCGCTCTCTTCGAGAGCTGCTCTCAGCGAAGAGCTCTCTTCGGCAACAACGACGAGAGAACCGGCCTCCTTGCCGTCATTTGCTTATTTCTTATTTCCCACTGGTACACTCCTTGATACACACCACTTCCACGATACTTGATTTTCCTCTTTTCTCACTCGCAAAAAAAGGCCCCTTGCGTCTTTCACGATTTACCTAAGCATCGGGTGTACGTAGGCTTTAACTGGCGGGAGCGAGGACGGGTATCGTCGCAGCTCCGAGCGGCGCCCGTTGTACATTGAACTTAACGGTTCGAGACGACAGGCCTCGCCGCCTGCCGTTCCTTCCGAGTGCCTGAGTCACTTATCGTCGCGACCGAGGAAACGCGGATTTTCTTCGATCCAAGGGCGAGCCTTCGTCCTCGAACGTTCCCGTGTCAAGTTCACTTCCTTCGGCTGGACGGAACACTCATGGGGCACTTTCCAAAAGACGAATTACGCCAAATCAGACAGCCAAGCCGGACGAGGGCTTGATTGCACTGCAAAAACTAAACGTGTTTGACGCGTGTTCAAAGTATGTGGAAGCAACACCGCATAAGGCTAAATGCAGTTTGCCATGTTGATTCTACACACTTATGCATTGGGTAACACTCAAGGCCTTGGGCCACTATAGAGGCCGAAAAATAGGCTTTTTGGAGATTTTTTTTTAAGAAAAACTACAGAATAAATTGAGATTACGAAAAAGGGTGTTTATCATACATATCAGTGACTGTGTACAATAATTTTTTTGAAGCGATTAATTTCAAAATGGCGGCTGTGCAGCGTTTACCTCAAAACTGCATTTTTTAAGGCGAGAAATCCCTTTACAATTTTCAAAACATTGATTTTTTTTTACATATTTCGAAGGGATGATACCCACAGAATTTACTGCAAAGGAAAACTCGAAATATTGAATATTTGTGGAGTTATCGCATATAGTCTAGAGCGCGGGGACAGCATGCGGTCAGGTAGCGAGTCACATGTTGAAACTTCAAGGGGTTACCCCCACTTGCGATTTTGAAAAAATCGATTTTTTTTATTGCATTTTTTTGAAGTATAAGTATCTGAGAATATGTCCTGAAAATTTCAAGTCGATCCGAACAAAATTGACTGAGATATGAGCGTTGAAAGAGAAGAAACCGCGTTGAAAGAGAAACTTTAAACGCGTTTTTCTCAAAATGGCATTTCTGAAGTCGGTGACCAAGATTACTCGAACACTAATGAACCGATCTTCTTGACATTTTGCAGGCTTATTTAATACATAAAAATGTAGTCTTTAATAGTTCGATTTCTTTTTCGAAAAAAAATGGCCGTTTTATAGCCAAAAAACGGCCGTTTTTTTCGTTAAAATCGAACTATTAACTTTGACTGTCCGCCATTTTGTGAAAAATGAATATTTTTCAAAATCCTTCGATTAAAGACTAGTTTATACTTATATTTGACTAAATCCATCCGCATTCTTTTTTCAGATGATCCACTTCGCCGCAATGTTGATCACCGCAAACCGTGTATATAAAAACATTATTTCATTGACGGCCATTTGCCACTAAACAATGTAATATTTTTCAATAAAAAAATTACTGAAAGTTCTTCAAGATATGTTCTTTAAGATGGTATATTGATCGATTAAAAAAGTTTTGTAGTTTTCTTTAAAAAAATTCATGAAAAAGGCCTTTTTTTGCGCTACAAGTGGGGGTAACGCCTTAAACGCGATTATCTCGAAACTACTTTTTCAAAAACTGCTCGTGTTGTAGGTGAAAAAGTTGTGGACCGATTTGGATGAAATTTTGGAATGTTACTCTCAGTAATATTATCGGAAGGATATACCTAAGGTTTGAAAGGTAGCGTGTAAATAAATAATTTTTCTGCGGTCAAATATGTCGAAAAAAATGGTCGAAAATTCGAACTTTGGAGTAAAGAGGCTCCCAAATTTTCAATTTTGCATTTTTTCGTCATTTTTTAGGTATATCCTTCCCCTTAATATCTCAGTAAACGAATGACACTTATTAAATCATTTTAAGATCAACAAAAAAAGGGTGACAACTGCAGCACTTTTCGATGTCGCGGAAAACAGGCGTCCGAAGACCCTTAATAACGCCGCCATTGTGTTGGTCATAAAAAAAAAAAAAAATATTTTAACCTGACAGTTATAATAAACTCATGTCCAAATTTGAAAATGATCAGATTATTTTATCCCCTCTCCAAAAATTCCCGAAAAATAACTATTTTTCACGCCCCCAAAGGGATTTCTCGCCTTAAGTTGGCCGGAAACATAACTCAGACAATTTTCAACCGATTTACTTGAAATGTTGAATATATCTTGAAAAATACATTGTCTATGGACGTACTTAGAATTTTTTTTTATATTGCATATTTCATTTGTTATTAATAATTATCTGACGATTTTTCAGGCAAATTTTTGGAAAGTGAAAAATTTGGCTAAAAAATCCTGATAATTGTTAATGCAGCCAACAATGCAGCAAATAACAATCTCTATGTTCGCCACAAAAAAAATGGCACACAATTTCAAATGTCAGGTAATTTTGAGACACCCTTTATTATAATTCAGCACTGTTTGGTTTCCTGGAAGCCAACGATTTATCATACTTCGACAAGTGTAGTTGAATCGTTCGATAATAGAGCTGACTCATTATGGAGCCTTGAAGGGAGGACTGTGAGAGGCCGAAAAACATCGGTTTTACAATTTTTTCTTGTCTAGAAGATTATTTATTTGGGATTTGAAAAAAAGGTATGTTGTTAAGCATGGATTGAACTTATTTCCTGTAAATTTCTGTTTAAAAAAATGAAAAATTAACAACGTTTTTGGGGTATTCGGGCTCATTTATAGAGCCTCTGTATAAAAAACGGCGAATCGATAACTTCACAATGATTGGTCGGAAAAATTAAAATTAACAAAATTCACAAAATGCCGGATCTTAAAAAAGTGTAATTTTGGCGAAATTTATACTTATATTCAGGGGCTTAAGAAGTACTAAATTTAAAATAATAACCGCTACGATATACACTGCAATTACGGAAATGTTTATTATTTTAAATTTGAAATCGGACAATTATAGCCGGAGTTGTGATTTCGGCCAGGTCGAAAAAAGTCGTTTTGAGAAAAACGTGATTGGAAGCTTGAATATAAGATAAATCGTTGCACTCCCTGCTCCACTGAATCGTCTGTAACTGATCGATTTTCAAAATTTTGAAATTTTTTTTCACATATTCTTAATTATGTATACTTTGAGAAAATAGAAATAATAAGGCCATGGGTAAGGTGTGAGGGATGGTATTGAAGTTTGCATCCTTGCACCGCAACGAAAGTTAGTTGTTTTTAATTGTTCAAATTTTTTGTTGCCTTTTTAACTGTGACAATCCCTCGAACGTTTTAACGTATTCTCATTGGAGATTCACAACGTCAATTTTTCCAAAAAAGCCTCTGGATAATGATAAAAATAAAGAAGTGAAAAATGAACAAAAAAAATCGTTGCTTTTCAACGATGCAAACTTCAACGTCATATTTGAGTTTTCGTATGAAGTTTCCAAAGGACCTCAATTAATTAGGGGGAAATTAATGTACACCCGACCGAACTTCGAACTCAATTTCTATACTCGTCTCCTTATGGGGAGAGTGCGCCGCTTGCGGCAATAAGCCAGTAGGTAAGGAAGAAGATGAGGAATCCGCGACGAAGCGATAAAACGGGAAATAAAAAAATGAATAACTGAGTTCTTGCAGTACGTAGACCGGTGCGTATACTTACTGCTAACACTGTTCACGTATATACAAGGTGTATCTTAACTAGCTTTCCGTTCGCTCACGAACGGACAAAACGCTCTTTTTTGTCAAATATCTCGCGACAAAAATTGGCCAAGATATTCACGAGTGAAGTTCTACGCTGAGTAAATAATTTGAGTTTATTAAAACTGAGGTTTCGGAACACACATCCAAACGATTTTTTCGTTTATTTTTTTTTTTCAATAATTAACAGCTAGCGAGTACAAAAATGCCAATCAAGAATAGAAAAAACCAACCACCAGAATGAATTTTTGAAAAATAAACAGACAAGTTCCTTCAATAAATGCAAATTATTGAACAGTATAATCCGTTTGCAAAAAAATTGTTCTGGCTTGTTACACGGCGAAAAAAAAAATCAGAAGAAAAATTAATTTGCTCGAACGTGAATCCGAAGCCGCGCCCGCTCCCACTTGGACGCCGAAACTAATGTGCCATTGTTTACTCGTTGTTAGCGTCGGACAATTTTTGTCGCACGACATTTAAAAAAAAGCGTTTTGTTCGGAAACGGAAAAATAGTAGTTAATTTCCACGCGGTATATATATATATATATATATATATATATATATATATATATATATATATATATATATATATATACCGCGTGGATATTAACTACTATTTTTCCGTTTCCGCTTATAGTGGGTTTGTTTGAGTTTGTTTGGAAACAATTTTTCGAGATAAATCAGGTGTAAGATAAAAATGGGACGGTATATATATATATATATATATATATATATATATATATATATATATATATATATATATATATATATATACCGTCCCATTTTTATGTCATATTATATATATGATATATTATTATATTATATTTTTACGGAAAAATAGTAGTTAATTTCCACGCGGTATATATATATATATATATATATATGTATATATATATATACCGCGTGGAAATTAACTGCTATTTTTCCGTAAAAATATAATATAATAATATATCATATATATAATATGACATAAAAATGGGACGGTATATATATATATATATATATATATATATATATATATATATATATATACCATCCCATTTTTATCTTACACCTGATTTATCTCGAAAAATACAGCTCCAATCAAGTATTGAGTATAATAAAACTTTTAGGGTTCAAAGGGGAACGTTAAAAAAATCTTGGTTATTCTTTAGATAAGTGACTTTTCCGAAAAATTGTTGTTTCCAAACTAACTCAAATAAACCCAATAAAAGCGTCGAAATGTTAAAAAATGCCCTATTTTATCATGTGTTTCCGCGAACTTCGAAACCCCATAACTTTGACCCATACTTTAACCCAAACAAACTCAATGTAAGCGTCGAAATGTTAAAAAATGCCCTATTTTATCATGTGCTTCCGCGAACTTCATAACGCCATAACTTTTTATGAGGGGCGGGGGGGAGGAAGGAATTTCTTCTTCCTCCTGATGAATATCATCATTCATGACCCAGTAAATGAGAAAATAGCAAAAAAAATGTTAGGTTCATTTTTCGGAAAATTCACTTATCTAAAAAAGTACCAAAACTTTTCCCACGAAAGCTGTTAGTTTTGGCCTGACAAGTGTTTTGGTGAAAAAATTCACGATCCCTTAAAAAAAAAACATTTCGGCCATCTCAACCTCACCATTTTGAATATTGGACCAAAAAGTATTTTTTGATCGTGCCCCTTTCAACCTTGAACGTTTTATCATACTCAAACTCGATCCGAGAAGTATTTTTCGAGATAAATCAGGTGTGAGACTAAAATGGCACACCCGGTATATATACACCCATGTATATAGACATGGGAAATCGTTAATTGGTGGTGGTTAACAGGGCCCTAGATCTGTATATAAGGCTTCCACTTTACACGGGGAATAATATGGGATTTCGCGAGTGTGCGCGCGTGGTATATGGTTTAAAGAGGAGGAGTGGAGGCATCGAAAGGCCCCCTGGATCGTCGGCTCCCCACGAGGCTCCGCACAGGTGTTCGATCCGAAGATTGTGTCCTGTGCCTGAAAAATGTATTTTTCCCCATAAAGTCTCCGCATCCGTTTGGAACTGAGAAGAAAAAAAAATTCTACCCTTTTATCACGTTAATTCATACCCCGAACGGTTCGAGACTTGAATTAAAAATTCCAAAACTAAATTTAAATGAAAGCGAACAATAATAAATCACTATTCAAGAGAAAACATCGCCGCGTGTTTTTCGTGGACCTTTTACGTTGATTTGTTCTCCAGTATCGAAGAGTAAAACAGTTAACAGTTTTTAAAACAAACAAGGGTATGCCGGCACGGGGAAGCCGATACGTTTTAAATGTAAATGGCATTCCTCGACTCTGATGAAAATTTTCTTTGCGCTCACGTTCGACGATAGCGTTTCAATAGCATCTTATTCCCGTTTGTGGCGCGCGCGCCTGCATACCTATACGCGAACGGTTCTTTAATTATTCGCCAAGCAGGCCTATAGTTGTGCAACGGTGTTCCTTTTTTCTTCAGATTTCCGGGGGAGTTTCGACGCCCGGCAATTGATCATATGGCATTTGCGATGCTTCGCGAAGTCGATTGCATGGCTCCGTAATGACGATCAGTTTCAATGAGCAAACTCCCTGTTCGTTCTTTCTCTACACACATTTCTTCTTGCCCAGACCTGTCTATGGGTGTAAACACGTAAATAATACAAGAGTCTTATACAACAACATATACAGGGTGAGGCACTAACTGTTGCCACCTTGAATATCTCTGTAATTATCGACGTCGCAAAAAAATGTTTGAAACAAAAGTTGCACCGTACGAAAGGGGTCATCAAATGCGACCATTTTTTTTATCTCAGTGGGGAGGCGCTGTCGCACAGTAAAGGTCACCTCCACTTTTTTACATGGGGTGGAACACTTTTTTTCAACTATCTTGTAGAGCATCGAAAATTGCATAAAAAAACATTTAGAGGTCAAAGTCGTTCAAGGTCATTTAAGATAAAAAAAAGTGACATGAACTTTATTTTTATGTGCAATTACCTTTATTCACGGTAGATGTTCAAAGTAATTGCCATTGGAATCAATGCAGTATTGCAATCCCCTCATCACGCATTGTGCAGAATTTCTTATCACTTCGGCACTTGTCGAATCACAGGCTCGAAGAATTCTCTCACGCATATCATCCGGCGTAGTTGGACGTTCTTTATAAACAAGATCTTTCAAGTATCCCCACAAGAAAAAGTCCAGAGGCGTCAAGTCTGGCGAGCGAGCCGGCCACGATACAGCTCCTCCGCGTCCAATCGAACGATTTGGAAATCTCTTTTGCAATTCATTTCTAGCTGTCAGCAAAAAATGTGCCGGGCACCCATCTTGTTGATACCACATTCTGTTTCTTGTTTCTAAAGGTATTTCTTCCAATAACGGACCAAATGTTTCTTGAAGGAATGTGGTGTACTTTCTACCATTGAGATTCCCTTCGATGAAATAAGGCCCTATGATTCTATCCCCAATAATCCCACACCATACATTAACCGACCACGCTCTTTGGTGTGCAACTTGCCGCAGCCAATGTGTATTTTCAGTTGACCACAAATGCATGTTGTGCAAGTTAATATTTCCATGATTCGTAAATGTTGCCTCATCGGTAAATAAAATCCGATTAATAAATGAGTCATCTCTCTGAATCTGGCGTTGAGCCCATCGGCAGAATTCAGTGCGATTCATGAAATCCGTTCCAATTAATTCCTGGCGGAGACTGATGTGGTAAGGATGATATTTATGACGATGTAGAACACGTAGAATACTTCTTTGGCTTACGCCAGATTCCCTCGCAATTTGACGAGAACTCGCGCAAGGGTCTCGATGAACGGCGGTAAGGACACCAATTTCCGTTTCTTCGTTAGTAACTCGCTTTTGTCGGTTACTTTCCCGACGGGTTAAAAATCCAGTTGTCCTCGGTTTAGGGTACAAAATTTGACATGTACGGCGTGTAGGATGAGAACGTTCAGGAAATATTTCAGCGTATAAGTCTCTAGCTCTCACTGCATTTTTCTGCCATTCTCCGGAAATAAGAAGCATATCAGTTTGCTCTTCAAAAGAATACATCATTTACATTCGCTTCATTCATTAATACTAGTCTCACCATTCTTACTATCGTTAACTTGGGTTTGTTTGGGCGAAACATTGTACAATGTTCCGTGTACATTGTAGGTTTGGTGACGTTGTTTACATAAAAGACAATTGCAAGACTTCGGCGATAAGTGCCGAAGTGATAAGAAATTCGTGATGAGGAGATTGCAATACTGCATCGATTCCAATGGCAATCACTTTGAACATCTACTGTCAATAAAGGTAATTTTAGATAAAAATAAAGTCCATGTCACTTTTTGATCTTAAATGACCTTGAACGACTTTGACCCCTAAATGTTTTTTATGCAGTTTTAGGTGCTCCACAAGATAGTTGAAAAAAAATGTACCGTCCAATTTTAAAAAGTGGAGGTGACCTTTACTGTGCCACAGCGCCTCCACTGAGATTTAAAAAAAATTGTCGCATTTGATGACCCCTTTCGTACGGTACAACTTTTGTTTCAAACGTTTTTTTGTGACGTCGATAATTACAGAGATATTCAAGGTGCAACAGTTAGTGCCTCACCCTGTATAATGATTACATTATATATATATATATATATATATATATATATATATATATATATATATATATATATATATATATATATATATATATATACACACACACACATATATATATATATACATATATATATATTTATATATATCTAAATATATGGGTGTCCTGTTATGTCCTGTTATGAATGGATAATCCTGCAACTCTCGATAGGTCAAATCATGTCCTACTGCATGCTAGAATTTCCGTTTAGTATTCCGCATTTTTCGATGTAAACATAATCTGCTTTTGATTTTTCGCATGTCGTTTCTACAAATGGTAACTTTTTTTACCCGGTTTTTAAAAATAGACTCTTCGTTATTTGTTTTATCTAGAAAAGTCTTCTTTTTAACCTTAAATGTTACGGAAACTTTATGAAAAAAGATCTTATGCAAAATTTTGTTACCGCGGAAGTTATCATATTTTATGGTGCATCAAGGCGTCTATGAAATAAAATATAGCGTACTTTTGTGATAAATAGTATTTGCCAAAGAACATTGAGCATTTCGGAAAAAAATTGAAATCCTATTTCGCGTCCAGCTGATTGAAGATAATAAAATTCTGAATACGGAACAATCCTAAAAAAAACCTAACTCAAATGGAATTAGATTTCATTTCTTCACTTTGAAATGCATTTTTGGTGTTTTTTTACTCGATGACGAGATGTAGGAAATTTTATTTCAGGAGTGTTGTTCGTAGTTTGATTATTTTCATTCTGCTGTACTCAAAATGAAATTTCGATTTTTTTCCCAGACTGCTGCATTTTTTCTGGAAAATGCTACTGATGAAAAAAAATACGTAATATTTTTTTGCGACGAGGACTCGAAAAAGCGTTGTGAATTATATTTTTTTGGGTGGCGAAATCTCCGTCCGAGAGCCTTCGAAAGCACATGTCCCTCTAATTGTCATCCTGTTCGCGATGACAGGAATAAGAGGACAGTACCGTTGCGAGTAGAATGAGTCGTGCATTGGTCAGACACGTCAAATGTCGATAATCACTGTACACTGCGCGCAAGCGTTGCAACAGAAAGAGAACGGTTAGTCAGCTGTCAACAGCCTGTTAAGATATGCCTCGAATCATATTTTCGGCCCAGCTGACTTGGTTGCATTCCGTTGGTGGCATTCAACAGCAACAACCACCGAGTCTCGGAAAAGCCACCAATTCGTTTTTCCGATAGCCGCAACGGTGCGAAATTCTACAGTTCGGAATGGATAGGAAGGGTGTCTCAAAATGACCTGACATTTGTTTTGTGACGAACATTGAGTACGAATCTTTGACAACTGGCATTAGCAAGAATTGCGATTTGGTCATGGAGAATTACACGATCGAGCAACATAGGAGCCCAGTAAACATTGAGGTATCTTTTCATGTATATTTGAAATGTATAAAAAAATGCGTGAACATGAAACAATAAATGACTGCAGATTAATCAGCCTATTCCATGTGCGTCTTGCCACTGGAGTCCCCAATCGGCGGGAAAGATGCAGCTAGTGATTATTGACTGAAACAAAAAACCAATAAAATTTTTAATTGTCATATATCTTTCTTTTGGGTGAATTAAGAAAAAGCTGAAAAAATCGCGAAATTATAACTTTTATCAGGTTTGAAAAAAATGTGTTAGAAAAACACTTTAAGGGGGGATTGTCTTTTTTTTTCGCAAAATTTACCGCTTTTTGGGAATTTTTTTGTGAAGAAAGTATACAACGGAAAACTTGTGAAACTTGGCATATAGTTTTATTGATCTGTTTACTACATACAAAAAAAATTTTAAACAATTTCATCAAAAAATCCGCCTCCCACCCCCCTCGACGCGCGATGGTCCTTTTTTGATGGTGTGCACGATTACAGCCTTCACGTTCATCCTGCAACAAAAACCCAAAAAGCATTTTACTTTAGACACATATAGCTATCGTTCGATGAAGGGAAAAAAAAATTGACGATTTGGTGACGTTTTGAACTTGAAGTATCGATTTTTCGAAAAAAATTGATCGATTTTTTGTTATAAATAAAAAACTATTAAACGTATTGCTTTTTTGCTTCATCAAACGATAAGAGGATGTCAGCTGAGCATTCTGTCCAAATTTGAAGGCAATCGGTTGAATAGTTTTTGAGAAATCGTGCACACCATCAAAAAAGGACCATCGCGCGTCGAGGGGGGTGGGAGGCGGATTTTTTGATGAAATTGTTTGAAATTTTTTTTGTATGTAGTAAACAGATCAATAAAACTATATGCCAAGTTTCACAAGTTTTCCGTTGTATACTTTCTTCACAAAAAAATTCCCAAAAAGCGGTAAATTTTGCGAAAAAAAAGACAATCCCCCCTTAACGTGCTGTAAAAATGATTGAAAATACTTTTTCGACGACTTTTTCAAATTCACTTAGAAGAGATTTTCATACTGAAGAACATAAACTTTGATTTGATTCAATAGGTCGTTTAGTTTTTTTGCTATCACGCCCGCCAATTTGAAAAAATCGTGAAAATGAAAACTGGAGAAAACGCGCTTCAAAGTTTTCAATAGGAGAAAATATCAATATCAAATATCTATCGGTTCTCTGCTTTTAGCCTTGTGTTTTCGAAAATATGTACAACTGGTCACGGCAACTTTGCAAATATATTCTTGGACAGTTCATCTATCGATTTAAGCAATAAAAAACCGATTTTTTGGACCTTCTAATTGAGGCTCCGGCCTTAATGAAATGCGTCCGCAATTATGCCAAAATGTTATTGAAAATTTCGTCAAAAGAGTGAACGTTGCAAACAGGAACGAGGCGGCCAAATGGCTGTCTCCACACAATGTGTGTCTCAAAGTGACCTGACACACAAAATGTGTCTCAAAATGACCTGACATTTGTATTAATAAATAAAAATGTCAGGTCATTTTGAGACACTTGTGCTAGGGGTCGATCTCATTTGTTACGCTGTAAAGACGTCTCACACAAAGTTCACTTGGGGCCGGAATGAAATTCCGAACTTTGCATGATCAGAACGTTCAAAACTCCGAAAGAATTTTACACGAAAGACCAAAACTCGGAAAATCTGAACACCTTCAAAATAATTCGGCCATGGAAGTTTTTAATGTTTCAAAATTTTCAATAAATCGTCGAATTATTTCAAGAATTTTTTTTTTGAGTGATGTTGCGTTAATTTTGACATTTGTCTAGACAATATCATACGTTCGTCATCATTTACAGTCAGCTGTGTAGACTTCCGCTGGCATGATCATGACATGGGGGTCGGGTTGAAATTTCTAACTTTGAATGCACCGACGGTTTAAAACTCCCACATTTAAGGGGCTATACCAGTGTAAACGCTGAAAATTTGGGTGATTTTCGAGAATTTCCTGGAAGAAAACTACTCAATTAAATGTTTCGGAAAATTAAGAATATATTTGGCTATTTTTGACGTATATTACATAATTTTTTAATGGAAAAACATTGAGATCCAAGCGACTTGGATTTTCGGAGGTGCCGAAAAAAAAAGTTCCTCCACTGCTGACATGATTCCGGCCGATTGAGTAGCTGAAACCGAAAAAGGGAAAAAA
Source organism: Ophion ellenae (assembly GCA_963210295.1). Taxonomy (NCBI): domain Eukaryota; kingdom Metazoa; phylum Arthropoda; class Insecta; order Hymenoptera; family Ichneumonidae; genus Ophion; species Ophion ellenae. The sequence goes on from OY723392.1 coordinate 21,804,040, forward strand.
TGTCGTTAAACTGGAAGGTATTTTCTGTGCAATGACGTAGGATTTTCGAAAAATATCAAAATCTAACAAAATGGCGTAGTTATGAAAAAAGTCTGTTTTCTTGCCTATAAAATGGTCGTTTTTTTCAATCCCAAATCGTCAATTTTCATCCAATCAAAAATATCCGACGTCATTGTAGAGTAAATATATTCAAGAGTACTCAGTTCAAATTTCAAGTCAATCGGATAATTGCTCTTTCAGTTACAATGTCAGCAAGTTTGAAACATCTCATTTCGAGAAAAACGCCTTTAAAGATTTAACTATCGATTTTTTCAAGATAAAATGATATTGATATAAATGATATAAATGATAATGATATTCTTGAAAATATAAACTGTCGAAAAACGCAAAAATAAATCGATTTTTTTAAAGTGTCACACTGGTATAGCCCCTTAATGTTCCAAAATTGCAAGGTTCGACGAGATCATGCCAGCGAAAGTATACACAGTTGACTGTAAATTATGTACAACGTACAACATTATCTGGACGAATTTCAAAATTGACGTAAAATCACTTCTTAAGGGGTTACCCCCACATGCGATTTTGAAAAAATCGATTTTTTTGAAGTATAAGTATCTGAGAATATGTCCTGAAAATTTCAAGTCGATCCGAACAAAATTGACTGAGATATGAGCGTTGAAAGAGAAGAATCCGCGTTGAAAGAGAAACTTTAAACGCGTTTTTCTCAAAATGTCATTTCTGAAGTCGGTGACCAAGATTACTCGAACACTAATGAACCGATCTTCTTGAAATTTTGCAGGCTTATTTAATACATAAAAATGTAGTCTTTAATCGTTCGATTTTTTTTTTCGAAAAAAATGGCCGTTTTATAGCCAAAAAAGGGCCGTTTTTTTCGTTAAAATCGAACCATCAACTTTGACTGTCCGCCATTTTGTGAAAAATGAATATTTTTTAAAATCCTTCGATCAAAGACTAGTTTATACTTATATTTGACTAAATCCATCCGCATTTTTTCTTCAGATGATCCACTTCGCCGCAATGTTGGTCACCGCAAACCGTGTATATAAAAACATTATTTCATCGACGGCCATTTGCCACTAAACAAAGTAATATTTGTCAATAAAAAAATTACTGAAAGTTCTTCGAGATGTGTTCTTTAAGATGGTATATTGATCGATTAAAAAAGTTTTGTAGTTTTCTTCAAAAAAATTCATGAAAAACGCCTTTTTTTGCGCTACAAGTGTTGGTAACGCCTTAATAAAAAAACAATCTTGCAATAATTCGTCGATTTATCGAAAATTTTGAAACTTTTAAAACTTCCATAGCCGAATTAGTTTGACGGTGTTCAGATTTTTGGAGTTTTGGTCTTTCGTGTCTTCCGGATTTTTGATCGTCCTGATCATTCAAAGTTCGGAATGTCAACCGGGCCCTGTTTGTCAGTAGGGATAAATAAAACCTTCATCTCTCATCATCGCGATTGAAACATCGAAACGGTTATTCGCAATCGTGATCCTCGTCCCGGTCGATTATGCGTTTCGTGCCAATTGCGAGCTCACCTCCACCAAAATTGATCATTCCCCGTCACGGTTGATTTTTTCTTCTCTTTTCCACACCGTAATTCCGATTCAGCGCGAAACTTCCGACAGAAAGAAGGAAGAAACATGTGAAAACGCTGATGCGGGACGGGGTAGCCATTGAAAGAAAAAAAAAGAAAAAAAAAACAACACAAATTGCGAGAAGGCAAATATGTGTGCGTGCTACACTTGTCGTACCGACAATGAGCCTCGTGAGAGAGGAACAAGTAGATCGGCTGATTGTCTTGCCATCAATTACGCTGACCTTGATTACTCGACGCAAGCCACGTACACGAGTCTCGCGAATTAAACACAATGTACGCGCGTTTCTTCCTTTTTTTTTACACGTACACTAAAATTCCGTAGAACCCGAGCCATAGAGCAAGGAATAAGAGAGAGGCTGAAAGATGACTAAAAAAAAAAGAAATAAAAAACACCAGAGCTGCCGGTATTGTTCGAGCTCGACGTCGGTGCGAGTTCGTTAATTCGCAGCTTCGCGAAGAAAGAAGATCCCCACCTCCGAATTGCCACCGAGCATTGCCTCGTAGTCTCGGCTATATGGAATTTCTCGCGATCTACGGCCTACGGTCTGCAAATAATTGCAACCAGTCCTCATTTGTGCGATCAGCGGCTGATTTTTTTTTTTTCCCAACGGGGCCTCGGCAAGAAGACCCGAGAAAAAGCTCATTGACGATGAATCGACTAGACGGTTAGAGAGGCAGGACGGAGACGGAAAATCAAGGAAGTTATCGGCACAAGAGCTCCGACCGAGAGCATGTGAACCTTTCGTTGAACCGATATATACCAAAGTTCCTAATACGCACCTTAGGACGTACGCCCACTTAAGATCGTCCGCAGATTATGGCATGTGCACACATACGTGCCATAGATAGCGTACGGCACATCATACCCGAGCGTGTGGCTTTACGCGATTTATTTATGCTCGGGCTACAAACGGAGATTAAGAGCCGAGCATTGGCGTAGCCCGGAGGGGACACCGGTACGCACGCCAGCCCCCGAAAAAAAAAAAATCCGAAATAATTAAGGGGTAGAATCGTGTAGAATAAAGTAATAATTAAGGGGTAGAATTTCGTAGGAACACCAATGTACACTGACACAAAAATTCTATTGATATTCACTTACCGCGTCTATTTGATTTTTGTTTAATTCGAATTGACTACATTTTTCGTGAAATCAAATTTTTCCTATTGCATTCCGTTATTGGAATTGTTTATTTTAAATATATTCATTTATTCAAATAACAAACTATTTAATATCGTTCAATAACGAAATATTTTAGTTAATCCTAATTCATCTGTGATTCGGTTCCATCTTTTCAAAAAACAATTTAGTTGAATCCGCTAAAGGAATCTATTTAATTTTTAAAACATTTAAATTAATATAATTTTCGTAGAGTCAACCATTTTTCTATTTGATTGAACTAATGGTCTGTCTTATTGCAACACACGTATCAAAGAGGTGTGGGCGTAGAGAGGAATTATATATGTGTATATTTAGGGTGAGGCACATAAAGTGTTACAGAGCAATAGCACTCAAACTGTTGATCATATCCAAAAATGTTTCAGACAAAAGTTTCAGCGTTCGAGAAGGCCGTTATACTGGACCACCCTATTTTTTTATCGGTGGAGGCGCTGACGCTACAAGTCGCTGAGGCGTCAAGGTCACCTTCACTTTTTTTTAATGAAATGATACATTTTTTTTTCAACCGTCTTGTGGAGCACCTCAAGCCGCATAAAAATCATTAGGCGGTCAAAGTCGTTCAAGGTCATTCAAGGTCACATATTAAAATGAAATACAAATCTAAATTTCTCGATATCTTTAATATCTCGAATCCCTACCAAATATTGGCAGTGATCGGAGATATTTAGATTGGTATTTCATTTTAATGGGTGACCTTGAATGACCTTGAACGACTTTGACCGCCGGATGTTTTTCATGCGGCTTGAAGTGCTCCACAAGATGGTTGAAAAAATATATACTATTCCATTCAAAAAAGTGGAGTTGACCTGGACGTAGCTTCAGCGCCTACACGGATAAAAAAAATAGGGTAGTCCAGTATGACGTCCTTCTCGAACACTGAAACTTTTGTCTAAAACATTTTTGGATATGATCAACAGTTTGAGTGCTATTGCTCTGTAACACTTTATGTGCCTCACCCTGTATATATATATATATATATATATATATATATATATATATATATATATATATATATAATGTTCGAAAAATCTATAACATGTTATATGATAAAACTCTCTAATTATCACCATGAGATTAACTAATTGATATAGTTTATGTGATACAACAAATAATTATAGGAATTTATCTGGTCTCTTATTCCATATCTGCGACGAAGGTATTACAAGTACTCGGTAGCATAGGGACAACGTGCATAGCTATGAGTAAATAAGCCGAAAGGCAAACAAAAAACAAGATCGACTGAAACTCGAAAACAAAATTATCATGAGTAATAATCAATGCTTTGGAGACCCTAGGGGCAATCCTAATAATGATAACTTATGTGGAAAACAATATGTGAAAAAAATATACCTGAAACTGAAACTGTAGCTATGAGTAGGTAGGTTCTAGGTTCGATTCTATATAGACGAAATATTTTCTTTGAAAAAAATCATTTCAGATGGCTAAGGACTGACAAATTACGATACAAAATCGTTGTGGTAAAACTCAAAATTAAGTGTTCAATTTCATGTTGGATTTATGAATTAATGTATGCATAATAGTACACTTAGTTTTACAGTGTACATTGTAAGCAAATAAAGATTTATTTGAATCATCTTTATTTATTTAATTTGAATATATTTAATATTTGAAAAGAATAGCTGAAACAAATAAAAAATATCTGTGAAACAAATATATGATGGCAGCAGGCCGTGAGACACGGAAAAAACGTATTGGATTTAAAGAGAGCCTATTTAAATTAAATATTTTTTTTGGCCGTGTAGAAGCACGATGGTTCAGGAATGATTCTTTCATATGTCACTCACGAACGTAGATAATACATTGTTAAAGAAATTCCAACCAAAGTGCCGAGCCGATTTAGCAGAAACGAATAAAAAACTGAGACTTATTTAACCTTCAATGGTCACACCGGGTGAAACATACCCCAGCCGTTTTTTGACCGGAATACCTTCCGGAAAATTTGGAAAAAAGGGACATTTTTTTGCACATTAAAAATAACACTTTTTGAAAATAATCGGTATGGTCGTGTAGAAATGAGTTGAAAGTACATTGCAGTATTTTTTTATTTTTATTTTTCAATAATTTATCACATTGCAAAATGATTCGGGTGAATTTCATCCACAATGACTTTTACGTAATATTTCCGAGGTGTCACTGACAAGGGTTAATTGAGCACCTACTGAAAGTAAAGCTTAAGGCCTTAGGCGACTCTAGAGGTCGAAAAAAGGCTTTTTGGGGATTTGTTTTTCAGAAAAACTACAAAATAAATCGAGATTGCAAAAAAGGGTGTTTATCATATACACCAGTGACTGTATACGATAATTTTTTTGAAGCAATTAATTTCAAAATGCCGGCTGTGCAGCGTTTTCGCGATGACGTCTCCGTTTTCCAGCGTCCACGGCCGGACAAACAACACCAGTAATTTTTTAATTATAATGAGCCAATGAACTTTTTTTTCGATTATATATAATAACTGCTATAGAAGTACGTAGGATTTTTTTTCGATATATTGATTTTTGGCCAAATGGCGCACTTCTCAAGTGGAAAGCGAAAAACTTGCCTAAAAAATCGTCAGATAATTGTTAATAACAAATGAATCATACAATACAAAAAAAAATCCTACGTACCTCCATAGACAATGTATTTTTCACGATATATTCAACATTTCAAGTGAATCGGTTGAAAATTGTCTGAGTTATGTTTTTGGCCAACTTAAAAAATGCAGTTTTGAGATAACCGCGTTTGAAGTTTTGAGCTCGCTCGCTGGGACCAGGCGTCCTTGTAATAAAATTCGAAAACCGAGTACTCAGAAATTTCTCCCGGCCATAATCTTTTGGGACATCATTTTTGAGGTCCTAGAGGACCGTTAAAAAAAATCGATTTTTCGAAAATTCTGGTGGCCTAACCCCTCAATGACTGGTAACTGAATGAAAGAATGATGAAAAATGTATTCATTATTTTTCAAGGTACTGCAAGGGTTTGATACTAATGTTAACGTGAACGTGTGGTTGAAGCTTCATATTTTATGTGTGTTACGTAATTATCGACTATCGTTTAAATTTTATATGAAAAAAAAACGATGATTGTGAACGAAACCACTTTTATGTCAGGCCGCCTCCCCCTAGGCCCCAGCCAAAAAAAAATGCTGACTACGCCAATGGAGCCGAGCTCACTATGGCTTATTAGCCCATGAAACGTATCGTACCTGCGTGTGTGACGATACGTGTATGTGCTACACGTACGAGCGAGGGATTCTTCCGGTCTTTCGTCATCCCGGTACTCTCACGTTTCGTGTGCATCGGGCGGAGATACCTCGTAGTTTTCTCCTACAAACGACGAGCAGCGTCGTTCACCGTAGTCGTTTTCATCGAGCGCGAGACGCGAAGCGCGAGCCAACACGCGAACCCATTCCGCACCCCACACCACGAGTGATTCATCGATATGGATGACGTATCGATTCACTCGAGAATGAGGGAAATTATGGATAGGGTTGATGATGAATAAGTCGTGGGTATCGTCGTATGGGAAAGCTTCAGGGAACAACGATGCACTTGAGGGGTTGGGCTAATGTGGCGAACCGAAAATCTGGGTGGTTTGAAAAAATTAATTTTGTTGGTACGAGGAAGATTATTGAAACATGGTTGGGACGTTTATTTGTTTGTACATGTACAAAGTTGTGTACCAAATTTTATGCAAATACATTAATAATCAACCCTTCGTTGCCACACTTACATTTGGCCACGATTTTGAAACACTTGGTCAATTGAGCCGGATGGTACTTCATCCACTTGCCACTATAAGCAAAAAAAATCACCACATGGCGATATTTTTTTCTGGAAAACGGTTGATGGAAAAGAAACGCACTTTTTTTTAACTCGAAGGTACATATATTGACAGCCGATAAAAAAAGTCACTGACAAATACGGAAAAACGACAAAAACATTTTTCGCGACGTTTGCCGGTGGACAAAATCTGACTTAAACGGTGGATCTGAAATCTAAAAACCAAACGGGATATTGGAGTTAACAATAAATACGAGTCGTTGGCGATCGTCGATTTTTTAAATCATTTTTTTAAACAAAGTGGCGACGAATAAAAACTCTAGCGTACTAAATCCATTAAAAAACGTCGTCATTTTTACGTAATTATAAAAAAATTAAGATCTATTTGAAAAAAGTGAGATCGTCAACGACCTTTAAATGTTTCTCATCGTATCGTCTGTAAATTTGGAAACAATCCATCAGGGGGTTTTCGAGATATCATGTCCACTGACTATGAAAACAGTGTTTCGAGAAAAAGGCAGTGCTCAAAGTCTGCCGTATGGTGCTGCTATCGACATTTTCGTGAAATATAGCTAAAAGGTGATACTGTGGAATAAAAATATTTTTGAAAAATTGGATTTTTCCACCCAAGTAGATGTAGCCCGCTAACAACACTTCGGTAGGCTTTTATTGAAAACAATCAGGGTTACGCTTAAAACATTTCGTAATCTGCATAATTGAAATTCGGAACGTATAAAATCGAATTGTTGTAAAATGATAGAAAACGTTCAATTTTGGAAAAGTGAGCATTTTACTTCAAATTCGTCCCGGTCAAAATGTCTCAGTGTGTCAACGTAGAGTCAAAGAAATTATGAACAATGTCATGGAGGACCTTTGAACGTGAGGGGCTCAATGATGTACTTTAGGCCACCCAGTTAACCTGAAAAAAATAGTTTTTTTTTCTAAATAGATCATTTTCGCCAAGACTTGACTGTGTTTTGTGTTGTTGTTCTGTTTCAATTATTAGAAACAACATTTAGCATTTTTTTCGATTTTTCCAGGAAAAATAGCATCATTATTATTGATAACTTATTTTAAAAAGTGTGAAGACGAAAAACTTCAGTAAAAACTAAACTACTATCAAACTTCAGTTTACACGTTTCTTCAACTTTAAGTATTGGAATTCTTCTGAATTTCTTAAACTTCACGAATTGTAATCAAATGACTTATTCAAAGTCGTTTGATGCCAATACTTCTTGATTTCGAATGAGAATAACTTATGAATAAGTTTACCAAATTTCAAGTCAATCCGTTCATTAGATGTCGATAAATGGTGTACACCGTTTTGAGAACTATAGTTTTAAGAAACCCGTGTTTAAAGTTTCACCAGCATTTCTATCTATTCTATGCACCATATGTTGGTCCTTCCTCTTCAATTTGAGTTGCCCCAAGCGACGAACGAGAAGTTCGTAATTTTCACAGTAGCCTAATCCCTTAATTGCTCAGCTGCTTTGGGTCAGCCCGTTGAATTCGGTTCGTCAGGATCGGTGCAAAAGGAATTCAATTAGATAAAAGTCTTATAAGGGGAGATATACACCTAGGAGCCGGAAAAAGGTCATTTTTGTGATTTTATTCAAGGAAAACTATTTGAAATTTCACATTGGGGTTTCAATTATATAAAAGTATATACATTCAAAAATATGTTTAATTTTCTTTATTTAAAAATATCAAAAATATACAAGGATATTGTATGATCCTTGAAGCGTCGTAAAAAAATCTGCGTATACGGTACCCACTGGCGTTTCTTCAAAAATCATCTGAAAAAAAAAACCAAAAAGATTATTAAATTAGATACTATAATCCAGTACTTATCATAGCCGATTTTGAAAATATCGATTTACGACAAAATGGCGGACGTTTGAACATAAATAGTGATTTTTGGGCCAAAAATTAGTTATTATTTTGCCTACAAAACAAAAACTACGTAACGGAAAAAAAATCCTATGACAAGTACTAGATAATGGTGTATAGAATAACCACGAAAACCTCAAGGCAATCGGTTCATTGGTTTTCGAGGAATTTTGGGTACCGATTTGAAAAACGTGCTTTTGAGAAAAACGCGTTTGAAAATTTGGGAATGGATAAATCATGAAATTTGTCAACTTACATGGAATCATCGATACCAGGCCCATAGTGCAGGTCTTCTACGGTCGACGGAATGTTCATAGCTTCGAAATCCTCGACCATCTAGGTGTATGTCTCTCCTTAATTCCAAGATGCAGCAGCTTTGCGTATCAGGACGAAATTCAAATATTGACATTTGTTGCTACTTCAAAATCACGAGGCGCGAGAAAAAAAATTGCGATATGCGAGTCTTTTGGAAGGATGTTCTTATTTTTTTTATCACGGTTAGGAATTATTCGATTAGGTTTATCCGCAACTCTCTTCACCGGAAAAATACCCGCTCGTGTGGCTGTTGCGAA
>OY723392.1:21818078-21820578 GCA_963210295.1 Ophion ellenae
TTCACTTCGATACACAGCTACACGTTTAAATTACGAGAGCTGATACTGGAATTCTGATAAACCAAGAGATAAGACAGGGCCAAGAATAAGCTGTCCGTTTAAAGGGGCGAAAGTTGAGAAAAGAGAGAGAGAGAGCCATGTTAGTAAAACCGTTGCTCACAGACGCCTCGAGGTATGTTTGTGATAATTAATAACCTTGCCCGGGGCTAGGCGACCGGCTACTTTGGAATTCGCAAAGCATATATATTTATATGTATATACACGAAGGTATATACATATGAAGATATTTAAATGCATTACAGGTGTCTAAGAGTGCAGCTGCAAGGCGCTGCATTTTATAGTGCAGTTTCCGTTGATTCAAAACAGCCTCAGGCTCCATAGCGCCTCAGTGCTGCTGTCGTTCTTCTTTTATTTTTGCGCCTACTTTTTCTCAATTTTTCCATTTTAATATATATATATATATATATATATATATATATATATATATATATGCATACGGCCAACCTGATTTTGGAGCATTCGATGTCCAGAAAGTCATAAAGTTTATTTTGAGGCCCATCTGTGAAATTAATTAATTGTTTAAAGAAATTAAAGGATCATCTACAAAATAGCTTTTACACTTCCCAGTCACATGCGGAAATTGACAGGGTTCTTGTAATTCTTGTACTTGTACTTTGGATCGATACACTTGCCTACTGATTCTAATATTGGTAGATGGTAAACATTCTTCACTCTAAACAGTTTTACTACGTTACAATGCCAGTATTTACAAACATGATAAACATCTCCGACTATTGACATTATTGTATTCGTTGGACAACCTGCGCCGCTATCACACCAGAAACTATTCGGTCATTCATCCGACGTCTTAAAAAGTGTCGATGTTAATGCCCATCACTTCGAACATTTGTTACAATACATTTTCTGCACAAAAAATTCAATTACATTATTCGGATATTTTTATTGTGAATACAGTCGAACCTCGGTATAACGAATCTCTAGGGAAGTTCCTTATATCGAGTTCTCGTTTTATCGAAGTTTCGTTACATCGAGATCATGTTGTTCAAAATGATCTTAAAAAAATAGTGGTATAAATATAGGGATATTTTTTAAAGAAAGAAGGGTTCAAATTAGAGCCATTTTTACAAGCAATTAGCAAAACAAATTAGGGCACAATGTATATTATTATGTTGTTCTATAAAGGTTTCGGGTGTCTATTGGAAGGGAATGCACAAATGTTCGTTATGTCGAGGATTTCGTTATGTGGAGGTTCGTTATATCGAGGTTTGACTGTATCATCACGATTTCCCGTTTTTACACGTGTAATTTGGCCAAAAATAATTTCAAGGTCATGATATGGTAGGTCGTTGGATTCGCCTGAATATCAGCTACAACGTCTTAATAAAAAATAAAACATGTTCCCATTTGAAAAACTATTGATGACTATGAGAATGCAAAAACTATGACCTTGACAAAAATGAATTTTTCACCACTGTATCAGCCGTTCGAAATCAATCAAATTACCTCCTGACATTTGTTTCGTCACTCTAAAGGCAACGGAGATATTTGGAGTGGGACGTTAAATAGTCCATCCTGTATATATATATACTCACACACATATACACATATATACATATATACATACATACATACATACATACATACATACATACATATATATATATATATATATATATATATATATATAAACGATAGAATTCCAAGCCTAAAACATATTGAAACACACATTTTTTACAGTGCACATACAGACACACTTACATATATGGTTGCAGTAGTTTTGATGAGGCACTGTTGATGCTATTTAGAAGGCCTCGATTACTTTGCCTTTATAGCCCTTGGCAGCAAAGCGTGACCGGTCACTGACGGCCCACGTAAAGCTTTCAGACCAGAGCCCTAATAAAGTTAGGGAAAACTAAGATGGGCCCGATGAAAGCCCTAAGTGGATTTCCGCACGGGATTTCTTATCATTCCCTAACTGCACTTCACTGATGTAACCTAACTTCCGTTGCATCCACATTACATATATTGAACAATTTTTTATCTATGGTGTTCCATGGTGAAAACATTTGAAAAAATTCGTAAAGATTCACTATAGCCTAGACAACGATATATATTTTTTTAAATATTGGGTTGTGGGTGACGCTCCAACCTCCTTAACTAGAAATATCCGAGGAGCCAAACGCCGGCCGCCCATCCAGCAGTGTCGAGTGATATATATGTGTGTATATATATTTATATATATGCACTAGGGTGGCACAAATTTGAGTTCTATTTTTTTCCCTTTTTCTCACCATCGAATTATATGAGGAAAAAAAATTGTCACGAAAGCTGCAAGCAGTAAAAAAATATTTAGAGGTCGCTCAAGCCTCCCAAAAATTCTAATTTTCATTAGAAGATCGATTTTTTTTCGTCCACTTCTCAGCCGCGAATTTTACGCTTTATAATTTTTAAATTAACGTCGCGAATGCTCTAGCCGGCT
>OY723392.1:21825578-21912346 GCA_963210295.1 Ophion ellenae
CGAAAATCAGCAATTTTTTCCCCGTCTAAAGGTATCGAAATCAAATTGGTTTTATTAAGATTAATCACTGAAATGATTTATTCCCGATCTTGGTTACTTCGATGGAATAAATGATTTTCAAAAGATCTGAATATTCCATTTTTAACAATAAAGTATCCGTTGCTACCTCAATAACGCATTTCGCGTGCCCGAGTAATTTTTTTTTCAATGTATTGATACTACACAGAGAAAAAAAAACAATTGAATCAAAAAATATATTGGTTGATCCAAATAAATGTGCTGCTGCGGAGTGCAACCGAGATATGAGATTGTTACAATACTATAAAATATTACTATAAAATAACAATACTATAAAATATTGGAAAATGTGATTGATTTAAATGACATATTATCTTATTTAAAAAAGCTCTTCTGTTGTCTGAATATCTACATTATCCTTCAAATTGAATTATATTCCATTGAAATCATTCCATATACAATCCGTAGATGTATGGATGAAATAATTAAGCGGTTGCTACAACATTTTTTATTTCGTACAAAAATATAATCAATAGAATTAGTTATTTCTTTACTGCATTGAAGCGAATATGCCATGGGACGTAAGCTTTTCAATTTGTTTTAAATCTTAAATAAAAAGTGACCATTAGAATGATCATCCACGATAATAGTGGAGAGAATATCAGATATCCAATGGAATATCCATGGAGAGAATATCAGATATTCAACTGATAAGAACAGATACTACTCTTTGATCTTAGCCACAGGCCAAGAAGCGAGACTCTTTAGAGTTTCTCCGGCGTTTAAGTAGATTTTCGGTTCGCGCTACGCTTACGAGAAACGAGCGCGCGTGCGGCTTCTAGCGGTTACTCCGAGAACTACGGGTTTCCTCACACCTATAATTTCGTCGACGCTCGGCCATGATTTGGTTGAATTTTTTCAACCAAATGCGCAAGAAACAAATTTTATTTTCGCATAATTTTTCAACCAATTCGGACATTCGCTTAATATTTTGCAATCAAAATAAAATATTGATGTTTTAACGAATAATGTACTTGGAAATCAATATCAGATATGGTGAAAAAATTAAATAACAGATTTACGCAATAGAATTTTTATCTGAATCAAACGAGCGAAATTCGATTTTTCTTGTGTACTCGAATCAACAATATTCATGTTATAAATTGAAACGCTTTTTTTGTTCGTTGCAGACAATGCATTCAAAGCTTTATAATTTGTTCGCGATAATTTTTTAGATAGTTTCAATAATATATTCTTCTCGACTAACAATATATCTTTTGAATGAAAAAAAACCTTTTAATTTTATCATGTTGTTAAAGTCAATAGCGTTTTGTTTGGACTGATAAATCCGATGATTTACACCAACAATTTTACAATTGAATCGACGAAATTTCATTCAATAACACCAATGATATTGAATCAATGATTTTTTTTCTCAGTGTAAAAAATACGAAGATTAGGCAGCATCGGTTCGCCAGCACGTTCCACTACTAAGGCCAATAATGTCCTGGCCCCTCACAATACGACGCGTAATTACGTGGTGCTCGACCCCCGGGATTTCTTGCCTTATTTTACCGACGTTGATTTTATTTGCAATGCGGATATTCGTTTATCACGTTCCGATCATGAGGAAATAAAAAATGCGAGGTGCACAGCAAAAAGGTAATTAGAAAATCGTTTTTCTTAAATATATATATATATATATATATATATATATATATATATATATATACGTTTCGACGAAGGTTTAGAGGGAGAAAGAGGCCGCGAAGATGGATTTCGCCTAACGATCTATTAATCGCTCCACGGTAAAGATACAGGCGAATGAATGCGGGACGATGCATCGAATGTAATTCATGCCATACGTCTTATTTTTTTTCCTTGAGGCACAACTTCCCTACATCAATCCTCGTCAACCCGTAAGAAGATATATGCCTTCGTCGATATTGCAGAAAACAAAACGCCCGAACCATAAGTGAGTCCGTGAGATTGGACGTTTGCAATACACACTGCGAGACAAATCATTTGTTTGCATTAAATTCGGTGCAACAACGCCCGGTTGGTCGATATTCGCGCAAATTTTTATTCTATCCACCAAAGCATTTCTCCGATAATAGCTTCTTTTTATCTACGGTATGAAAAATAACTGTGGGATTTATTTCGAGTGCATTATAGATTTGTGTTATCGCATGGCTTCGGTTATCCCTTTGCGCAAATATACGGCGATATTTTTGTGCCCGGGAAAATTTGTTTATATATAACTATGGATGTACAAATTTTCATAAAATGTTTTTATTTTATAAAAAATTATCACATTGATACATTTTTCTGTATTTCATTTTCGATATATGAATAGTACGTTAATTGTAATGATTACATTTAGAAAATTAAAAAAATATATTAAAAACATAAATATATGTTGAGATTTTTTTCATTCTAATTATGTTCGCTCATCGCAAATATATATATATATATATATATATATATATATATATATATATATATATATATATATATATATATATATATATATATATATATATATATATATATATATATAAACGATTAGTCTTGAGGCCCAAATTTCGAGCGTTATTTCGGAGTTGATAAAAAATGTATATATTTTTTTTACTATTCTTTTTTTACAGTATTTTTATTCATGTTTCAAGAACTAAACAAACAAAAAATGTATTGAATACGTCATGAGCCCTGAATATGGCTGTGAAAAAAAGGGTGGGGCGGTTGACATGATTCCAAAGCTCCCATTCATCAGAAGCATAATAAAAACCAATTTTCTTGATCAATAAGAATATCATCATGGCAGGTACCAGAGATAAAAAAAAGTTCAATAGTGACTGTCTGAAAAAAAGTTAATGTTTTGCCCTATCTTTTGCAACCCCAATACAGAGACGGTAGAGGAATAAATGCTGAAGGTCCATACTAAAGTCGAAGTCAATTGGTTGAATGAAACTCGAGATTTTATGTCGGCAGCAACAAACCGCAACCATCTAACAATTGTATAATGGCACTTAATACTTACGTTATATTAATCGGCCATTCCTGCCTCGTACAGTGTGCCTTCCTCGGCTTCGAAATGATGATTTTCCGAAGCTCGTTCTTTCCTGCGAGCAGTTCTAGCTTGCTTAGAAGTTTCTGAAGTTCGTAGATCCTACCGATCGATCCTATTCTGGTCTCGTTCGTTATCCTAAATATTGGGAATTTCGAAATTTCATTTTGAGGACACATTCTCAAAAGTCTATACATAAAAACATGCCTCTCAAGAATTGATTTTGTTAAAGTTTTACACTAGAAAGCTGCGTTGAAGAAAAATTGAAGGCAGGTCTTCCAAACGTCTGCAATGATGGAACGGGTACAAAATATATGAGGATGGGATATTTTGTACCCGTCTATTCATATCGTAACAGTACGATGACTCATATCCGGCGAGTTGAAACCAAACCTGGAAGCTGTCTTTTCATCCTGAGGCCGTAGCCAGCTTGGCCGATAGTCAAGCACGCATGTGCACTCGTGTGTCGATTGCTATGCGAAAAGCGAAAGGTCGCCAAGTCCTGATACTCCGCTTGCGGAGTTGGTGCAAATCGCGTCTTTCTGCTTCTCAACGAATCGATACGGGTGAGGCATGAATATACAGATATCGATGGGGAACATCGTACTATAGATCAGGAGCAAAGTTGCGCTCTCCTCTATGCGACCGTGACCGAGAGGATATCGCTTTACGACCAGTTTGCTCTTTCTACTTGCGAGACGTCACCATCCGGTGCATCAGTTGCGATCGGTAGCTCTCAACATCAAACCTCCACTCTTCTATCCCTGTCTTCTCTCTCTCTCTCTCTCTCTCTCTCTCTCACACACACACACACAGACACACACCCTGAATCTTGCTCATCTTGGCTCTCTTTCTACCGTCGCTGTCTTCGGGAAAATGAACGTATGCGGAGCTTATCTTCTTCCATCATGACGTGAACAAGTCTGATAGCGATTGACGTTAACGGCGCCCCGTCGACGGCCATCAATTAACCGTTTTCC
Source organism: Ophion ellenae (assembly GCA_963210295.1). Classification (NCBI taxonomy): domain Eukaryota; kingdom Metazoa; phylum Arthropoda; class Insecta; order Hymenoptera; family Ichneumonidae; genus Ophion; species Ophion ellenae. The sequence goes on from OY723392.1 coordinate 21,829,644, forward strand.
CTGACTATAAGTGCATCTATACATATATAAATGCACAGGCACTAAATGATCCAAGTTACTGCACGCAATAGATCTCGTCTCGGACATTTTATTGCGCCCCGAGCGACGATGACTAATTGCGACAAGAAGTACACCGTCAATATTTCTTACCGTTTGGCACTCATCAGTTTCCCACAGGCAAATAAGCGCCGAAGGGTAGGGTCAGAGTGAGATCAGTGGCTCATTTTTTTCAGAGGTCTATAGCTGCCTAACCATTCACACAATCTCAATGAAACCTTGACTAAAGGCGTTACTCCCACTTGTAGCGCAAAAAAGGCCTTTTTCATGATTTTTTTAAAAGAAAACTACAAAACTTTTTCAATCGATCAATATACCACCTTAAAGAACACATCTTGAAGAACTTTCAGTAATTTTTTTATTGAAAAATATTACATTGTTTAGTGGCAAATGGCCGTCAATGAAATAATGTTTTTATATACACGGTTTGCGGTGACCAACATTGCGGCGAAGTGGATCATCTGAAAAAAAAATGCGGATGGATTTAGTCAAATATAAGTATAAACTAGTCTTTAATCGAAGGATTTTAAAAAATATTCATTTTTCACAAAATGGCGGACAGTCAAAGTTAATGGTTCGATTTTAACGAAAAAAACGGCCGCTTTTTGGCTGCAAAATGGCAATTTTTTTCGAAAAAAAAATTGAACGATTACAGACTACATTTTTATGAATTAAATAAGCCTGCAAAATTTCAAGAAGATCGGTTCATTAGTGTTCGAGTAATCTTGGTCACCGACTTCAGAAATGCCATTTTGAGAAAAACGCGTTTAAAGTTTCCCTTTCAACGTTCTTTCAACGCGGATTCTTCTCTCTCAACGCTCATATCTCAGTCAATTTTGTTCGGATCGACTTGAAATTTTCAGGACATATTCTCAGATACTTATACTTCAAAAAAATGCAATAAAAAAAAATCGATTTTTTCAAAATCACAAGTGGGGGTAACCCCTAAATGCGAGGTGTGTTCAATGGCTTCATTTTGTTAAAAGACACTGAACGGCCCAACCCAATAGATATTGAGATAATAACCATTTTCAAAAAATGGGATTTGATCCACTGTGTGCCTGGGGGTGTTCATAGTGAAACATGCTTAATTTCACAGTCAAACAAAATTTCAAAATCAAGAAAAATTTGGAGACAATTACCCTGATCCACTGTACACTTGTAGGTAATGGAATGCTTTTCTCTATACAATGGGGAGTATTGTACAGTGAACCATTGAAAAGTTGAATTTAAAAAAGACAGCATATTATGAGATCAATCACAATCAGTTAGTGAATATTAATCAACAATGATTACCTACCTAATGAGGTAGTGCCAGTACATATCTAAATAACAACGCGAAAATATTCATATTATGACTTACCTCTGTGTACCTCGAAAAATTGAGCCACTGTGTACCAACCCCCCCCCCCCCCCCCCCCCTTTTTCTAAAGCGGCTGTACTAACAAGTTTCTGTTTTTGTTAGGTTAACAAACCAATGCTCGAATACCGCAATATAGCTGTATTTTGCGAGTTGACTTCGAACATAACCGCGATAGGTAAAGAAGCAAAAAACATACAAACTCAGCTGGTTTTTAACTTTTGACACAAAAAATAATATAAAATCACCTCTCACAACCGAATTGCGCGAGAGCGACTCACAGACAGGTTCAAACCTTTTGGCATCCGAGGGCGGTTCTAATGTGAAAAAGGCGCACATATATACATATCCACTTCTGAGAAACAGACATGGTTCAGTGTACCCACTGTTGCCACTGTTCCCACTTTGACCCTACACATGTATCGTTCAAAGGCCTGTCAGATGAAGGTTGGTAGCGCGATAAGTGCGGATTCGAACGCGAGCAGGGGCAAACGCGAAGGATCGGCACCAATATCCCGGCGAAGGAAAAAATATAGAATGCATCTGAGTGGAGAGACGGAATCAGCATGCCGGAACCGCGACAAGTGCTTTGCGATTGCACAATATCGATCGCAGGCGAGGAGTAGAATAGTGGACGAAGAAGCGCAACGAAAAATCATTGAATTGCTCGGTAAACCGTGAATCCATTTTATTCGCACCTGATTCGATTTGTACGCTTTATTTGAGAGCTGGAGCTACATTGGCAGCGCTAATGCTATATCGGTGTAGATATATATATATGTATACATGTGTGTGTGCGTGTGCGTGTGTACAAAATGTATTTCAAAGTATTGGTAATGCTGCGTCGTAGGTAATAGAACGTCGGGCAATGGAGAGCTGGAACAGTCATGCCTGATCAAACGCCATTGAATCATTCACCGACATAGGATCGGGGCGGATATTACCAAGTGGAGTGTACCGATTCTCAAGGCTGCTGGGAGGACTCGATGTAACCGCGGCACAGACCACAATCCAATTGTATAGTTAGCTGTACAGTCGTCCAGTCGAGATCGGTGAACTTTTCTTCGCGGAGTGGTCTTGACGTCTCTTGGGCTATCATCTCATGAGCAGCATTAAAAAAACAGCAGCCGCATTTCAGCAGCTTACCATAGCGCTGCGGTTTGGTAATTCAACGTGTTGTTGATCCAACCCCCGTAGCAATTGTTGAGTTAATCAAATTCTGTTGATTTTTACTACCCACGTCCCTATTATCAGCGAGTGTAGAAGAAATTAGAAGAGTATTGAAAGAAACACACATTTCCAGATGTGCCTTTTTATGGATATTCATACTTAGCAGGATGAGCATGATTCCCATAGATGTCGACACCAAACAGTTACTACGGAGTGATCAGTGTGCAAGGAAGTTGATATTTCTATACGAGAATAAGAATAATAATAATAGTAAACGAAATATAATCAATTTTTACACACAAATTGGATTCAAGTACATGACAAATGTGATAATCTATTCCTGGCAACGTTATCCGCCTCCTGGTGAGACGCCACGGAACTACAACGCACCGCGTCAACTCCCCCACCAAGGAGAGAAGTGGTGGGAGATGGCAATTTATTTCCGACAACGAGGGGTCAGGAATCGCCTCGCGAGACGACCCCTGCGGTTTTACGGCTTCGCGATCGTTCTATATATCGATACGATTCTCATCGATCGAGTAACGATTTGCGGCGGCGTCGTTGTCCTAACCGCGGATGCCGCCGTGCGCGTCGAGTCCTTCGATAAATATATTGCAACTCGCTTCTAGTCTTTGTTCCTATATTCTGCGCACCGTTCGTCACCGCTTATTTTCGCGTCCTTCGTCCCTATGCACTCGACATTAACGGCGAGATGAGATCTTTCATTTCTCTTGCTCCAGGACTCGTTTGAAGGATGCTTATAAATATATATATGCAGGGTGTTTCAAAATGACCTAGCAATTTAATTTATTAATAAAACGTATTATTTATTTGAAAAGTACGAATATTTTTATTTCAATATGAGGTACAAACATGGAGGTTATGTGTGGAAGACAATATCCGATAAATGGCCGCCTCGTCCCTTATTTTTATTAATTGTGCGTCCAATGCCAGTTGCTAAATATTAGTACTCTACGTTCGCCACAACGAAAATGGCGCGTAATTTAAAATGTCAGGTCATTCTGAGACACCCGTTACATATAAAGTTAAGGGGGGATTGTCTTTTTTTTTCGCAAAATTTACCGCTTTTTGGGAATTTTTTTGTGAAGAAAGTATACAACGGAAAACTTGTGAAACTTGGCATATAGTTTTATTGATCTGTTTACTACATACAAAAATTTTTTTAAACAATTTCATCAAAAAATCTGCCTCCCACCCCCCTCGACGCGCGATGGTCCTTTTTTGATGGTGTGCACGATTACAGCCTTCACGTTCATCCTGCAACAAAAACCCAAAAAGCATTTTACTTTATACACATATAGCTATCGTTCGATGAAGGGAAAAAAAAATTGATGATTTGGTGACGTTTTGAACTTGAAGTATCGATTTTTCGAAAAAAATTGATCGATTTTTTGTTATAAATAAAAAACTATTAAACGTATTGCTTTTTTGCTTCATCAAACGATAAAAGGATGTCAGCTGAGCATTCTGTCCAAATTTGAAGGCAATCGGTTGAATAGTTTTTGAGAAATCGTGCACACCATCAAAAAAGGACCATCCCGCGTCGAGGGGGGTGGGAGGCGGATTTTTTGATGAAATTGTTTAAAAAATTTTTTGTATGTAGTAAGCAGATCAATAAAACTATATGCCAAGTTTCACAAGTTTTCCGTTGCATACTTTCTTCACAAAAAAATTCCCAAAAAGCGGTAAATTTTGCGAAAAAAAAAGACAATCCCCCCTTAATGTACAACTTTACGGTCTTATGGGCGCAGATCGACGAAGCGGCTTTTACTTTGATCCTCACGCTGTTCTACCCTACTCTGCGTATCCCTTTTGACCTTAAGTTCCCTCGCTCTTCAGTGTACTACGTCCGAGTAAGAACGGCGAAACTTTCCGCCCTTCCACTCGCTCCCTTTTCCACCTCTCATCCTTGCATGACACGAAGATTAAGACAGGTCGGCAAAGCTTTGACAACCTCACAATCGGTACAATACCCGGGCGATAGTGCGCGCTTGACTTTTGGTCATACTATACAGCTCGCTCGCTCGTTGGTAAATTATATCGCGAGTACACTATATATATATATATATATATATATATATATATATATATATATATATATATATATATATATATATATATATATATATATATATATATATATACACACACATACACAGGGTGTTTGGAAGGCCGATGCAAGGCCTTGAGGAGGTGATAGGTCACCTCATTAGGGACATATCCAGCCTAGGTTACCTTAGTCCAAAGTCTAAGGATTTCGAGTTATCATGGTAAGTATGATTTTTGGAAAATTTCCCAAAATTAGCCATTGACTCGTTTACCTCTTATGTTAATGCGATTTTTAAAAAAATAGCATCAACATAAGACGTATTTTAATTTGTTTCCATGTTTTTAATTATTCAACACGTCCCATTTAGTTAGTTGTGTGGATACAGATGGTTGTATTGGTGTTTGTCGATTGAATACACATTAAGCTAAGACGCAAATAAGTGTTTAGTTACCAATTATTGTTTGTTTGAACATTATGAACGAGTTGGTACCTAATTTTGGGCAATTTACCAAAAATCATACCTACCATGATGACTCAAAATCCTTAGTCTTTGGACTAAGGTAACCTAGGTTAGGTATATTCCTAACGACGTGACCAATCACCCCCTCAAGGCTTTGCATCGACGCCTAACGCCCTGAATATATGCGAAGGATAGCGTGATAGAATAGGGGAGAGCTTCCGCGCTGCTCGCTGATTGTGCATTCAGCTTCCGTGTGCCGCCGGCGATAAACCCCACATCCGCGTACAACACGAGCCAATAACGACACGGCACATTGGACCTGAAGCCCTTATCGGCGAATCCAAGCGAATAACGCCCTTTCATTCGCCGCTTCCGCAGCGACCAACTGATCGACCCAACTCGCCATTATTTTATCACTTGATTTGTGCATCATGCATCAACTCGCAATCATTAAGGTTGTCATGGCACCGAGCCGAAATTTTACGTGATAACCGAATGTTCAAAAATGCATATTTTTAGAAATAGATGCAGAGAAATAGTTCGAAAACGTACGTCCAATGTGACGATTATTTGACAGCTGTCAGTTGGTAACAGTCAATCGGCTTCATGCATACGCATAGGGCACTCCCCTCGTACTTCACCTCCCATGTAGAGGTTGCCATGAGTTGCCCAATGTTACGATCAGGCCAATATTGGGACCATCGTATTAGCCAACAAAAGAGAAATAATATTGGCCCATTACTGTTCCGCTCTGAACTGAAAACTGGCACAATATCGGCCCATTACTAAAGATTATCCTGGCCCATCTTTAAAATCTAATAAACAGCCGTGATAGTTAAACTAAATTTGCCAATCCTGAAGCTGGCAATCCTAAAATACTGGCTATTACATTGGCTCATTATTGTCGCGTTCTAAATTGAAAACCGACACAATATCGGCCCATAGTTAAAACCTATCATGGCCCATCTTTTAAATTCATTAAACAGTCATGATAGATAAACACTATTTGCCAATTTGTAAACTGGTGATGCTGAAGTACTGCCAATTACATTGGCTTACATTGTTCCGTTGTAAATTGAGAACTGGCACAATATCAGCCCATTACTAAAACCTATCCGGGCCCATCTGTTAAAAACTATAAACAGCCGTGAAAGCTCATCGAAATTTTCCAAATTTAAAACTGGCAATGCTAAAATTCTGGAAATTACTTTTAATTAATCTAAGCCCTTTATTGGCTAAGTGGGTCAGACCATACCTGCTTTTATTTTATTTAAGCCTTGGGTTATTCATTATCTGTATATTGTGCCAGAATAAGCAAATAACTGGCACGTCATATATTAATCGTCTACATTTTGTAGTTCAGTTTTTGTGATCAAGTCTTGGCCTATTATTGGCATTTGTAAATAACCAACATAAGTGAGTAAAATATGCCAATTTTGAAACCTGTCATATACGCAAATCACTAATTATTTCAAGGTTATTCCATGAAATATGTATCCACAAGGACCAATCTCGGGCCAATATTGGCCCGATATAGGTTGAATATTTATCACGCACCGAAACAAACCCACGGCCCAATATTCTAGATAGACTAACTTCTAGATAGACCAACTGTGAAGGCCCATCATAGAGCCAGTGGTCAATTTCTACATAGGCCCTTTAAGAGGGCCCGCATGGGGCCAAGTGCAATCACCAACATTGGCGCTACAATGAATTAAATCATTGGCCCAATAATTGTTGACTCTGTTGGCCGATATCGGGCCGTTCTTATCATTTCTACAAAGGCACCTCATTGGTAAATACTCACGGCCCAATATTCTAGAAAGGCTAACTGTGAAGGCCCGTCTCAGGCCCAACGGTCAATTTCTACATGGGCTCCGACGGCTAGATCACATAACAACCTCAGTTCCACATCCGGAACAAATACCTTACGGGGCCGCCCAGTCGCGCATTTATTATCATCCTCCAGACAAATCTCGCGGCCAAGATTTATTCGCAACTACATATTCATATATATTTGCAGCTTCGTCTAGAAATTCTAAACCGAGAAAAAGGACAAACCGCGCGTGAACTTTTTCAAGATGTTCCAACGTGATCCGATAATTCTATACTTAGGATAATTTATGGTCGATCGTAAGTCGTTGTATTAGTATCGATATTATGGACAAGCGACCACGCGCCGGACCGAGCGGCACATGTCGATACGTATATATTATCTAACGGTATTGGGTCGAGGACGCATCTGCATATACGTCGCCTCCTTCGCACCTCGGATATCTTATATCCAGTGTGGTGGCTCTTGCATCCTTATACGTATGTAGGTGTATATATATATATATAGATATACAAGGTGGATCAATAATTATTAGCACCTTGGATATCTTCGAAACTATAAGGTTCGCAGAAATATTTTCTGAAATGAAATTGCACAGTACAAAAGGGGCCATCCGATAGCGATGATAATTTTTTTGCAGGTGGAGGTACTTCGCACATTTGAAGGTCAACTCCATTTTTGAAAATGGATCGGTATGTTTTTTTTCTGTACCATGAAAGATGAGTTCAACGACCTATAACATAAGGTCATTGAAGGTCATGGAAAGTACAGAAAGGCGATAATACTTACAGTTTCGGTAGTTAATAAAATTACTATGATTATAGTAAGTGTTAGAAATTACTATGTTCATAGTAAGTGTTCGAAAGAGTTGCCTTTACTTACACGACAAACCATGTGGTATCTACATGACGGATGTCCAGCACATTATTCATTGATCGCACGAAGGGAACTCGACGAAAAATTTCGAAATCTTGAAATAAAAATTTCGAAATATTTAGATGAAATTTAAATATACGTACTTTTTAAATAAATAATACGTTTTATTGATAAATAAAAATGTCAGGTCATTTTGGGATACTCTATATATACAGAGAGGCAGAGAGAGAGAGAGAGAGAGAGAGAGAGAGATAAAGTGAAGGCGAGTTCTCTCGGGCGTGAAAGAATCGCGTTCGCCGCGGACGAAAACTCTGACGATGCATCCTCACCGCTTCACAGATATATGGATACATGAGTGCATACGCATACATAAACACACACATAAATACGTCTATGCGTGCTGGGTGCACGACACTCTTCCTGATATCTATAAATATATATGTATCGACGTGCATACGTGGCCATACGTATCGGAGAGGTGATTTTGAAGATGTTCGACTTCGAGGACCGTCCTCAAAACCTCCCGTCGTGGTGATAGTGAATATTATATAGTATAACGGGTCCAAACATCCGTCTCGAATATACAGGGTGTCCTGTTATGGATAGATAATCTTGCACCTGCCGATAGGCCAGATCATGGCCTACTATATGCTGGAATTTCAGTTTAGTAAAAGTCCCACGGTTTTCGAGATAAAAATCATCTGCTTTTTGTTTTACGCATGCCATTTCTACAAATGATAACTTTTTTGACCCGGTTTTTTTTTAATACGCTTGGTTATTTGTTTTATCTAGAAAAGTCTTCTTTTTGACCTTAAATGTTAAGGAAACTTTATGAAAAAAGATGTTATGCAGAATTTCCATGCAAACCAATTCGAACGTCTGACATTGATAGTCTGCGGTGTAAAAAAAATGTACTGCGCATATCGTGCCAATTACTCAAAAAAGTTGCTTAGTTATTGTCGATTCACATCATTTGTAAAAATGGCATGCGAAAAACCGAAAGCAGGTGAATTTTTTCAAGAAATAACATATAGCACAAAATATCGAAAGCCGTGGGTCTTTGACTGAGCTTAAGGGGTTACCCCCACTTGCGATTGAAAAAATCGATTTTTTTTATTGCATTTTTTTGAAGTATAAGTATCTGAGAATATGTCCTGAAAATTTCAAGTCGATCCGAACAAAATTGACTGAGATATGAGCGTTGAAAGAGAAGAATCCGTTGTGTAAACGACCGGCTAGTCTGCCGTCTGACGCGCTCGACCCTCCCTCCGACCTTCGATGCATTGTTCGATGAAAAGGGCCGTATACCTGGCATTCACAACGTTCATATAATAGACTGGAATTTATAAAAACGGGCCCGGAATAGATGACTCTATGTAAGTTTACAAAAAAAAAATGTTTTCTTCGTGTAAACTGAAATTGAAACTTTAAACGCGTTTTTCTCAAAATGGCATTTCTGAAGTCGGTGACCAAGATTACTCGAACACCAATGAACCGATCTTCTTGAAATTTTGCAGGCTTATTTAATACATAAAAATGTAGTCTTTAATCGTTCGATTTTTTTTTCGAAAAAAAAATGGCCTTTTTATAGCCAAAAAACAGCCGTTTTTTTTTCGTTAAAATCGAACCATTAACTTTGACTGTTCGCCATTTTGTGAAAAATGAATATTTTTTAAAAGCCTTCGATTGAAGACTAGTTTATACTTATATTTGACTAAATCCATCCGCATTTTTTTTTCAGATGATCCACTTCGCCGCAATGTTGGTCACCGCAAACCGTGTATATAAAAACATTATTTCATTGACGGCCATTTGCCACTAAACAATGTAATATTTTTCAATAAAAAAATTACTTAAAGTTCTTCAAGATGTGTTCTTTAAGATGGTATATTGATCGATTAAAAAAGTTTTGTAGTTTTCGTTAAAAAAATTCATGAAAAAGGCCTTTTTTTGCGCTACAAGTGGGGGTAACGCCTTAAATTCCAGCATATAGTAGAACATGATCTGACCTATCGACAGTTGCCGGATTATCCATTCATATCAGTCCCTCTTATCTCTGCCATCTGAAATAACTCGGTAGTTATCGACGTCACAAAAAAATGTTCCAGACAAAAGTTGTACGGTGTGAAGGGGGCCATCAAATGCGACCAATTTTTTTTATTTCGGTCGGGGCGCTGACGCACAGTGAAGGTCACCTCCACTTTTTTTAATGGAATGGTACATCTTTTTTCAACCATCTTGTGGAGCACCTCAAGCCGCATAAAAAACATTGGGGGGTCAAAGTCGTTCGAGGTCATTCAAGGTCAGCATCGATTTTACAAATCTAAATATCTCGGATCACTGCCACATATTTGGTAGTGATCCGAGATATTTAGATTTGTTTTTCATTTTATTAGGTGACCTTGAATGGCCTTGAACGACTTTGACTCCCTAATGTTTTTTATGCGGTATGAGGTGCTGCGCCAGATGGTTGATAAAAAATGTGCCATTCCATTTAACAAAGTGGAGGTGACCTTAACTGTGCGTCAGCGCCTCCACCGAAATAAAAAAAAATTGGTCGCATTTGATGGCCCCCTTCACACCGTACAACTTTTGTCTGAAACATTTTGTTGTGACGTCGATAATTACCGAGTTTGTTTGGGTGGCAGAGATAAGAGGGACACCCTGTATATCTAAATTGGAGATGGAATGTACACGCGTGGGTGGCTGTTTTATTTGTCTCTACAAGTACCTACCTATGTACAACGGAGTATACACGAGCTGTTCTCGTCAGAAGATGGTCGAGATGACTTCCCAGTTCGTCGCTTTTCGCCCCGATGTCGTAACGTCATTAAAATACACATTAATGAGACTCGGATTCTCACAGGCGGCCTTATTTCGTAATTCGCGTATAAGCGACGGCAGGGTGCAACCGCGTAATGATATTCTGTTCTCCGGTTTCCTCGCGTCATGCCATCGCACAGACCCAATACACTGATAATTGAGGAGCTGGCGAACAAAACACGACTTGTCCACACTACGGCAAATATTTTTTTTATTTTTCGTGATTTTCAAGCACACCTTGATTAGCTCCCAAAATATTTCGAATCGAATCCGACTCTAATCACGTTAAAATTAATTCAAAAAACGCCTTTTTGAACGAAATGGCAGTTTTTATGCACAAAATTAAATAAAATTGGAATAAAAATTTAATTTGACGTAGGGGGACAGGTTAGGTTTTGTTCGCCAGCTCCTCAATTGACATGATGCAGCGGTGCAGTGTCAACGTTTTTGGGTACCCGTCTCCGGGAGATGGGAACATGAAGAATCGGGAAACACGAAAAAACAACTGCGATAAGAGAATTCACCCCTCGATAAGAGAATGCACCCCTCTTAAATGCAGGGTGAGGGCAAGAAAAACTAAGAAGGGTTCAGCCCTTATTTTTTATGTGCCCATTGTGGACTTTAGTCGTTTTATGTAAAAAAAAATTAGTATACTTTAATATTCATTGGGGTAACACTAGATCCTTTTTAATTCAAGCGTGATAAAATTCGTGACATGACCTACGCAACATCAAATATCATGTACAATTTCGAATGGAATGCTTTGAAGTTTTATTAAGGCGTTACTCCCACTTGTAGCGCAAAAAAGGCCTTTTTCATGCATTTTTTTAAAGAAAACTACAAAACTTTTTTAATCGATCAATATACCATCTTAAAGAACACATCTTGAAGAACTTTCAGTAATTTTTTTATTGAAAAATATTACATTGTTTAGTGGCAAATGGCCGTCAATGAAATAATGTTTTTATATACACGGTTTGCGGTGACCAACATTGCGGCGAAGTGGATCATCTGAAAAAAAAATGCGGATGGATTTAGTCAAATATAAGTATAAACTAGTCTTTAATCGAAGGGTTTTAAAAAATATTCATTTTTCACAAAATGGCGGACGGTCAAAGTTTGATTTTAACGAAAAAAACGGCCGTTTTTTGGCTATAAAACGACCATTTTTTTCGAAAAAAAAATCGAACCATTAAAGACTACATTTTTATGTAATAAATAAGCCTGCAAAATTTCAAGAAGATCGGTTCATTAGTGTTCGAGTAATCTTGGTCACCGACTTCAGAAATGCCATTTTGAGAAAAACGCGTTTGTTTCTCTTCAACGCTCTTTCAACGCGGATTATTCTCTTTCAACGCTCATATCTCAGTCAATTTTGTTCGGATCGACTTGAAATTTTCGGGACATATTCTCAGATACTTAAACTTCAAAAAAATGCAATAAAAAAATCGATTTTTTCAAAATCGCAAGTGGTGGTAACCCCATAAAGTTTCAAAAGCACTTTCGAACGCTCTGACACGTCATGGCAAATGTGCGTGTAACTTTGAGAATATTCGCCGGGTTGACAAGAAATTTCCTGTGTGTGTACTTGAATATATGTACATTACGAAAATTTAACAAAAATGATTTTTCGAAAATTCTAACTGTATATAACCCCTTAACTTCACCCCCCTCTCTCGCTCTCTCTCTCTCTCTCTCTCTCTCTCTCTCTCTCTCTCTCTCTCTCTCTCTCTCTCTCTCCTCTCTCTCTCTCTCTCTCTCTCTCTCTCTCTCTCTCTCTCTCTCTCTCTCTCTCTTTGAAAGTAGATTTACCGAAAGGCAGCAGTAAAGTACGTTTGATAGTAAGAGGCGTTGATTGATGTGCGTATGCACAGAACTGGCTGCTTCGTAAATAAATCGCCAGAGGTCTCGTTTTGCCGTTATGATTAGGTAGGGATTTTTTATATTACGTGTATCGTTGAGATCGAACAACTTTCTGGTCGAATCGACTTCTCTCCCTCTCTCTCTTTCTCACTTCTTGTTTTGCTCCCTTTTGTCATGGAGTAAGAATAAAAGTAATGGAGAGCGTAAAGATTACGCGTGTGAAGGCCTCGCATCGGTTGGACGAGTTCTATGATGAAAATTACCCTTGCCACACGTCTACTTACGCGAATAAGAAACAAGTACCTCCGCGCGAGGTTTGCGACGAGCGCGCACGGCGTGTGAATTCATATCGCTCTGCATACATGTGACAGGAAGTGGGAGGGTGTTCGTGCAGCTGTATAGACACTTTTGGAGGCACTCGAGGGTCGCATAAACGATTGCCCCGATAACGCGTGGCGATCTATCGTCATTGGAATATTCAATGAACGATTATGGGTATTTAATCGGAGCATGAAGAGCCTATGCAATTTTTCATCTGACTACAAGTTCAACATACAGGGTACTAGGAAAATCGATGCAAAGCCTTAAGGGGGTGATAGGTCACCACGTTAGGAAACTATCGAAGCAATCATGATAATCCTAGTTCAATCGCTGGCTTATAACATATTAAAGATGCTGTATAAATTTGAACAAGATCGGTGCAGTAGTTTCTGAAATATCGTGGTCACCGTTTCGAAAAATAGTGTTTCGAGAAAAACGCGTTTGAAAGTTCGCGCATGTGATTTATACTAAAAATTTCATCTCACCGTCAATCTGCTATGCCTGGACCATATAATAGGCCTTCCTCTTCTTCTTGAAAGTCACGCAGAGCTGCTCCGTCTTCCCTTTTCGCGATTCGGGCCTGTTTTACAACATCACTCGTGCGCCTTTCTGAACGGTCGATCCGAGAGCTATCACGCTGTTGAACATATCCTTTAGCTTGTGGGCCGATTTCCACTCCCATGGTTTCCAAGGTTTCCAGGATAGATTTGAATCCTTCGTTGAGGATTATGACAGCGAGAAACGTGGCGATTTCAACCACTTTTGGCCCAGAATGGATGTGCTTCGAAGCAAAAGTCCAGATCAACGAATTGAGCGACTCGTTATTATTTTGAGTTTCCGCTCCCAGACATCTGCTTAACAATTCTTCTTTGGATAAATCCTCATAAATTGGCTTCATAACTTTTTGAACTGCTTCAGAAAGAGGCGGTTTATTGTGTTTGAATTGCTCAGCCTCTCCGAGAAGCTCATACCTGCTCCGTTCCAGGGCCGTAACTTGTGAACCACTTCGAATAACGAAAAATCCTTTGGCACACATTTTCTACACATGTTGTAGATGTGATTTATGAAGAAAAAAAATCGATTTTTTCGACCCGAGAAACTAGAGGACTGCCTTAAATCTCGAGGGATGAATGCACACGTCAATATATGGAGGCACCAAAGACGCGCGATTTTCGAAACAACTGCAGCAACCAGTTTAATCAGGAAAATAATTGAAACCCGTTTCTCCCTAAGCTTTTTATTGGCTGTCACGTTTTTACGCGCGACGTCCTCCCTTTTTGCAAGCTTTTATTTAACTTGACTTTCTGTGAGATGCAAAACGGAAAATCGATATTTCACCCACTTCCGTGCTACTTAGAGCTCTGAAATTTTGCAAAGATGCATCTAACAGGAGACAATGCATAATTCGAATTTAAAAAAGTATCCATAAAATTTTCAACCTTTCATGTAAAATTAGCGATATTTGAGCAGCCATAAAAAATCTCACTAGCACGTACAAACAAATACCTAGTCGACTGTGCGTGTGAGAATTGTATATGCAGCAATTAGTCGTAAGTTCAATTGCAATTACAGTATTTCTTATTTTTTACAAGCATTTCATGTTCCTAACGTACAGACTCGTAAATTAGTAAACTACTAGTAACAACTAACTAGTCAAATCAATTAAGGGCTAAAAAGTAGAAAATACTTTATATGTTAATAAGTTTTCAAAAACAGGCGTTTATTTAATGTACTAAAAAGTAGAAAATAATTTTTTTACCAAGTCACCTACATGTGACTATAAACAAAAACTTGGGGCGCTCAAAATTTAGACATATAACCTTTAACTTACATGAATCTGTTAACATATCAACTGCATTTAATTTACTGTAAAACAACCTTAGATTTCTTCAATAAAAATCCTGGAACTGAGCATAAACGTGTAATTATAATTTCTCTAATTACTATTGTGCGTAATTAATCGTGGAATTTCACACTCGGATCCATTCGTGCCCCACGAATTTTGTAAAAGTACTCAATTTTAGCAACTTAAGATGTTCTTTTCCCTTCGGATCAAACTTTGTCACACGTTTCCTATTTTCTGCCATTTTTAAATGGTACCATCGTCTTCCTCGTTAAAAAACGAAGAAAATCACGTGCTTCCAAAAAATTTATTCACTATTTGTGCTCCAGTGTGCCTTTAGAAGGCAAAAAAATAAGTGTACCATTCTAGGGTTGAATACGGTTATTGAAACTGAATTGATCAAATTTATTAAACATTCACAAAGTTGAGCGCCCCGAGCTTTTATTTATAGTCGAAAATAGGGGACTTGGTAAAAAAAATGTTTTCTTCTCTTTTGAACATTAAATAAAAAATTGTTTTAAAAAAATATTCTGTTTAGACATAAATTTTTATTTCGAAGTAAAAACAGAAATAATGAACAAAAAAGGCGGGCGCTGAAAATGCTAGACAAAAAAAAGGTGGAGAAGCGAGTGTGTATGTATATGAGAACGCGTAAATCAAACATCATTACCAATAGGTGGCAGAAGAGAGAGGAAACCGTATTTCCACTCTTATGGGGCTCCCGTTCCAATGTATCCGTGCAACCACGCGTGACCATATACTCTTGGCTCACTTCCGCCCTGTCTTTTGCCTCTTCTCTTTTGCGAGCGAGCACACATACGCATACCTCCGACGGGCTTATATAAATACGAGGGTGAATCAAAAAGGCCTTAAAACCACATATTGACGTAATATTTTTGGGGGTAGTTTGTTATTTATTTTGTCAAGTGGCAATCACACAATATTTATGCAAAGTTTCTGTCGACTTGATCGTATTGTTTTTAAGCTATTAATTATTTTGTGCAAACAGTTGTTAAAGATACTCAAATATGAAGGAAGGTGAGTTGAGTGCAGTGGTAAAATACCTGTGCCTGAAATACAGCTGCTGGCTTCGAAATCCTTGATCACCCGCCATATTCTCCGGACTTAGCCCCCCGTGATTTTCACTTATTCCAAAAATTAAGGGGGGATGTACAGTCAGGAGGCTAAAAAGGACCGATTTTTCAAGACTTTTTCTTGAGAAGACCTTTAAATCGATTAACGTAAAAATTTGTACACATATTATGGTAACTTTTAACTGTATTTTAATATTTTTTATTTGTAAAAATAATTGTTTTGAAAGCTGCTATAGCTGATCTTCGGGAGCACCTCTAAAAAAAGGCGTCTTGCGGTGAGCACGATATCTCTGGACTGGATCATCGAAAATGAAAAAAAACCAAAAATATTTCGTTACTATAATGGATTATCTTGTAATTCATCAAAGGAATAAGCAAAATAATAATTTTTGACAAAATGGCGGCTTCTAAAAAAAAACCGATTTTTGACAGAAATTTAGGCCTCAAATTGTTTATAAAATAGAAAATATCTATCGGTGAGAATGAACCGTCGATTAATTACTTAATAATATACTTGAAAAGATCGTGTTAAAATTTAAGACTGATCGGTTCAGCCGTCTCCGAGAAATCTTGCTCACCGACTTTAAAAGCACAGTTTTGAGAAAAACGCGTTTGATGTGTCAAAAGCACTTTCGAACGTTCTGATACGTCATTACAAAATGTGCGTGTAACTTCGAGAATATTCGATGGATTGGCAACACATTTTCTGTGTGTGTACTCAAATATATGTACATTACGAAAATAAAATAATAAAAAAATCGATTTTTCGCAAATTTTAACTGTACATAACCCCTTAAAGGAGCATATCCGAGGGAAGAAATTTGACGATGATGACGCGGTTAGAACTGCCATGGAAGAGTTTTTTGGGAGTCAAGAAAAAGTTTTTTTTTTAGGAAGGAATAAGAAAGTTGAAAAAGCGATATTTTAAATGCATAGAAGTAGAAGGAGATAATGTGGAAAAATAAAATATCTTTGTCTGAATTGTCTTATATTTTTATAGTGATTCCAAGACCGTTTTTATTCACCCTCGTTTGTTTATTTGCAGTGGGTGTCCGATTTTTATCGTTCTCGTCAAAGATTTTCGAAACTGTTGATGATACAACACCATTTTTTTTTAACGAAGATTAAATGGTCTCACAAAACACATAGAGGTCAACTTTTTCGTTTTTAAATGCAGTCATATTTCATGATGCACCAATCGATGTACTAAATTTGTGTAGGGACTAACGAGATGCAAAAATGTTTAACTTTTATCGTAAACATATTTTAGGGTCGTCATCAATTATGGAGATATTCGAGTAGAAAATCCTCCGTAAAAAAAGAATCTTGCTCCCACCGGGCCACATTCTGACATCAGCTGCGGGAGATTTCGATGCCTGGCAGTACTTACAAGGAATACCATTCTGGTGTCCGCATTCGCTTTTGTTGAAACTCATGTACATGGTAGAGCGTTAAAAACTATTGAATGCGTTTTTTGTCGGCGATGAAGCGGTTTTAAGGCGTCTTCTCACTTTATACGCCAAAAACAAGCTATTTTCATGATACTTTTTTATGAGTTTATATTATAGATATCGATATAAAAGTTGTTACACTTAATAAATACACTTTCGAAATACATTTTTAAAAAAATATTTATTTAATGCACTATTTATGGACGAAAATGGTAGTTCAAAAAATCTCCTAAAAAAATTGTAGGTCTGCGCTGTTGATGAAATCTCGGAGGTGGGTCATCCGAAACAAAAAAATCAAACGCTTTTAGATTCAGTATGTTAATGGCTATAGCGCATATCATACGATTTTTGATATATCAAAAAATAACAAAATGGCGGATATTTTTCGAAAAAAAAAAACAAACAAAAACGTATTTTTTCACCGTTTTTGGCAACAAAAAATTGTAAATATTTTTGAAAAATTTAATCCTTAATAAGCGCTATAGCTATAGTTGTAAAGAATATGTGGTTAAAATTTTATAAGGGCCGATTCAGTAGTTTCGAAGATTTTATCAACAAGCCGTTGAAAAACGTTGTTTTGAGAAAAATGCGTTTAAAGTTTTTAACGAGCAGATCAACGTGCTCAGGTAGTCAAGTAAAGGTCACACAAAAATACGGTTAGACTCCTCCGAACTTCGTAAAATTTTAGTATGATACTTTTGGATATGTATACTTTTGAAAAATGTAATTAAAAAAAAACAAACAAATCGATTTTTTGTTTAATTGAACAATTAAACACACGGATTATTAATTGAATAAGAGCAAGCTTGAAGGGAAAAACCACATTCCCTATATTTCCCACTATTTTCACCGAGAATTGAGGATTTTGGCGGAAACGAATGGTGAATTTGTATTTAAGGGCTAAAAGCACACATTTACTCTATCGCAATTATTTGAAAATATGTTTGAACAAATTCGTTCGGGTTTGGGTAAAAATAGATCGATTCACTATATCACCAGTTATTTCTTTTCTCTTAATTTTTAAATTTGACTCTGCACTCAGTCTTTTCGTAATAGTATCCTTTTTTAAATGCCGTTTGATTCGTCGAGCTCTGATAATTTTTCGATTTTTGCCAAAATTTCAAAGTCGGACCTTCGATTTTCGCGAATATTTTCATACCTTCCATATGCCTCTTTTTCGGCTATTTTTCAAGTGCACTTCCCGGGAGCACTTATTGTGATGTCGAGATAAATCAAGCAGCGTTTTCAACGTCTACCAAAATACTTTTCCAAACACCCTCGAAAAATTCAAACTCTTAAGGCAGTAGTCTGCTTTAGAAGCCGAAAAAAAACGTTTTTTCAGCAATTTTTTTGAAAGGAAAGGAAATTATTGCGGTAAACGAAATTTTGAGACGATAGTGTATTATATTCAAGCTTAAAAAAACAATTTTTATTATTAAAAAATATTGAAATTTTTTAAAGTTGTAACGATTTTTCTGGGGCGCCTGGAGTCTGCACTTGTAAATCGGTGCCGGCGATGGAGGTCGTGCGATGCATCTGAAACAGTCGAACTGATTTTTTTTTTAGTTTTTATAAGTTTCTTTTCTATATGAACTAAAAGAATACCGAAGAAATGATGAAATTCCAAATTTTTTCGAAGTTTGAAAAAAAAATTCACTTTTTTGAAAAAAAAAAAAATTCACTTTAAGTTGCAAAACAAGTAATTTAAATAGTACTTTTGCCCAACTTTTTTAGTTCAAATAGAAGATAATTTAATACTGAAGCTAGTTCACTTTGATTTTTTTCGATCGGACATATATTGTTTTTGCTATCGCCGGCACCGTTTTCTAAAACTTGTGAAAATGAAAACTCGAGAAAACGGGCTTTAAAGTTTTCGGTCCAAAAAATATAAGTTTTTGGATACTTACACTAATTAGATGTTAATCAGCTATCCCCGGGCCATACAATAAACCTTCCTCTTCTTCAAATCGATTTTTTGAAGCCTGTAAAGCAGTCTACTGCCTTTAAAAAGACCGACGCTACTGCCGTTTGATATTTCGGCATTCTGGCAATTCTGAAAAAACGGCGAAAAGAGTCGATTTTTAAAAAATTCTATTATATTTTGGGAGCTTCTTCGATGGAACATTTTCCGCCGATTGCGAATATCTCGGAGTTTTTGTTCGAAGGTCAAAACTACGTTGGGTAAATGCAAAAACCTGATCTCGATACATTTTTCACGATTTTGAATGACAATTGAGGCTTTTCGGTGAAATGAATGGTGAATCCGTATTCAGAGGGTGAAAATACTTCAATACATTTTTCGACTTTTCGAAGAATTTCGAAATCGGACAATCGATTTCGAAATTTCCGATTTTCGGGAACTTTTCCATACTCTAAACATCAATTAGAAGTTTGCAGAATTATTTTGAATCAGTAGACACTTTTAAAATGAAGACAAAAACAACGGCTATGAGGAACGTAAAATAAGGGGTGGTTTACTCCTTAATCTGTTTGCTATCTGGGAAAAATGCGAAGATACGTCGACTCTAATGTTATTCCCCCTTCAAGGTGTTACCCATTTCATTTAATTTAATCCACCCCTTTTACTCATTGGAGTGAGAGAAATAAAAATAAAGGGGAGGTTCATCCCTTATTTTTTGTGTTTTTTTTTCAATGTACCGATAGTAGATTTCTGAACAGTTTGCATTAGAAGAATATTTGTTTT
Source organism: Ophion ellenae (assembly GCA_963210295.1). Taxonomy (NCBI): domain Eukaryota; kingdom Metazoa; phylum Arthropoda; class Insecta; order Hymenoptera; family Ichneumonidae; genus Ophion; species Ophion ellenae. The sequence goes on from OY723392.1 coordinate 21,849,571, forward strand.
TGTTAGATTGGAATCGGTGGACATTTCACTCTAAGGGGTGGTTTCACTCCTTAGAGGTTTCAAAAAATACGTATCTAAGGATTTTTAAGGGGATACATCTACCTAGAGGCCCGAAAAAAGTGTACATATTGCGATTTATTTTGTGGGGAACGGTTGGCAAAAAAACGCCTTTTTTTACACAAAGGTACATATATTGAGAGCTTTAAAAAAATCCCTCAAAAATATAGAAAAGCAACAAAACCATGGTCGCCCAGAGCTGATGCATTTTTTACGCGACGTTTGGCGGTGGACACTCTCTAGCTTAAACGGCCCATCTGAAATCTAAAACCCAAACGGGTTATTTAAGTTTACAATAAATACAAGTCGTTGACGATCGTCGATATTCTAAATAATTTTTTTCCGCAAGGTAGCAACTAATTGATACTCGAGCATTCTTAATCCATTTAAAAAGTCGTAATTTTTACGTAATTATAAAAAAATGAAGATCGAATTTCAAAAAGTGAGATCGTCAACGACCTTTAAATGTTTCTCGTCGTATCTTCTGTAAATTTGGAAACAATCCATCAAGTGGTTCTCGAGATATCATGTCCACCAACTTTGAAAACAATGACATTTTCTGGGAATATAGCTAAAAGGTGCTACTATCGAATAAAAAGATTTTTGGAAAAGTTACATTTTTTATTTACCTACGTGGATATAGGCCCTTAATGCTCCACCATATCCACGAGCTTTAACGAATTTCTAGGCGGACACCAAAGTGATGTTTCTTGTTAGTATACACTCAAAACATGTGCACGTTAGTCCATGCAAATGTAATCGTACGCATCTCCGAGGGGATGCAGCATATCCACATAAAACGTGTTTTCTCGCATTTTCTCTCGCTTTTGGCTCGATCTGCAGGTGCTGGTGCGCCGCTCGGGTATGCCCCGTTAATGAGGGATCTACAAACGGAGAATAAATATATCAAAGAGCGAGGAACGCGCATTTGAGCTTGAAATATTCGTGCGCGCTGGTCAGTAGAAAAATCACCTTCACCGAATCATACTTGGTCGTATGCTCCTGAAAGCCACGCATGGATTTTGCGTTTCCTCGGCATTCGCACCTGATGATCTGCACCGTTTTCAAGCGGCGCAGCGATGTTGCACGGGATGTTTTCCTTGCAAGGAAAAATGGCTTACTGCACGTAGAGGGTAAAGCGAGCACCCTGTATTTTTTCATGAGATCCAGGCATAAATAAGAAGAAAATAGGAAATAATAGGGGGGAAATAAAACTATGAATGTACCCACCTATTTTATTGCAGATAAATCATTATTATTATCATAAAAGAAGAAAAACTTAACGTGTCTTCTTACCAGTGAGTAAACTTAATTTTTTTGGCTATTATCACAGTAAAATGATCCAACACCAGGGATAAGCAGTGCATGCATCATGAGCTCACATTTGACAGTCATTGCATTGAATCCAATCTTCGGTGGGAGGATCTATATACGGTTCGTTGCATATAATGCACACGTAATTTTCCTTGTCTGTAATTTGTTTCTTTTTTTACCTTTTTGGCTTTTCCTTAGTTTTAAAATGATCGGAATACATTTAAGGACGTTGGAGCGTTAGCCAAAATCCAAGATTAAATTTAATTAAAAAAATACATGTTATTATTTAGACTATACTGAGTCTTTACGAATTTTTTGAACTTTTTTCACAACCAAACACCAGAGATAAAAAATAGTTTAATGTATGTAATTTAACGTGCGGTTAGATGGGCAAGACTTTCACACTAAAGGTTATGTAATTTTTTTTGTTATTTAGTACCAAGATAAACCATTTCCAACAACGGATTAACGCAAACTGAACCTTTGTAAACATTAAGAAAAAAAATCTTATCTTGCCCATTGTAAACCATGGGCCAATAATCCCGCGACGTAAATATGAATAGGCATACTTATAAATTACTCAACATTTCATCGTGAATTGTATAAAACATTCGTTGTCGTAGTTTTTTCATAATAATGGTCGATAATGTTATACTTTTTCAAGTTTGTAGTAACACAAAAGTTTTTCTACTTTACGTAATAAAAATATTTAAATGCAAAATTTTGCCCTTTAATTAAACATTTTGAAAAATTAGCATATACAGAATAAATCTGTACCTCGTATGCATTTTTTTGAGGTTCATTGAAAAAAAAATGAATAAACCGTCATTTGACTCAACTGAATCGCTCCAACCTCATTAAGCAAATATGTATCAAACGAAGTGAAATAGGCATAAAACAATAGGCACATTTTAGTATCGATCTACTTTACTCACAAATAGATAAAACACGATGTAGATACACCGAAAAAAAAATTCATTCATCCATCCAAAATTCAGTTGGTTTTACAAAATGTATTTTTAAATACGTTCAACTTGATATTTGATTGGCCAAAAACACGTTTTGTCAATCTCACTGATAGTTTTAGTCGTGTGAACTGTAGCTTATTTAGCATATCTGAGCAACTGTTAAAACAACAAAATTTCGAGACAACCAAATGCATTTTTCACATTCAACGATTTTTTTTTCTCAGTGTACTTTGCTTTTTTTTAAACCCGTGGAATATTGTTTTTTTGCCACACGAGTCGCACGGTCGGCCACAGTTGAGCTTCACGTCTGCGGCAGGTCCACTACCCCCATGGAAATTTATGTATGTAAAATATATGGAGAAAATATATGCTACATATATATATATCGGTCGCATATATAGTGACGAAAAATAGAATAATACGTATACATTCAGTATATATGCACCAAATATATGACCCATATGTTTTCGATATATTTTTTTGACCGAAAAAATATATGCTACGTATAAACACTATATATGATGCATATATGAGGCATATACGACGCATATATTTCCGATATATTTTCAATCTATTTTTTTGTCAGAAAAATATATCCAAAATGTATGCGTCATATATGACTCATATATGTGTCATCTATGCGTCATATATGACGTATACATTTTTGATACATATTCCTGACAAGAAATATATGCCGTGTATAAACACTATTACAGTTAAACTTCATAAAACTTGAAACTTAAGGGGGGATTGTCTTTTTTGTTCGCAAAATTTACCGCTTTTTGGGAATTTTTTTGTGAAGAAAGTATACAACGGAAAACTTGTGAAACTTGGCATATAGTTTTATTGATCTGTTTACTACATACAAAAAAATTTTTTAAACAATTTCATCAAAAATCCGCCTCCCACCCCCCTCGACGCGCGATGGTCCTTTTTTGATGGTGTGCACGATTACAGCCTTCACGTTCATCCTGCAACAAAAACCCAAAAAGCATTTTACTTTAGACACATATAGCTATCGTTCGATGAAGGGGAAAAAAAATTGACGATTTGGTGACGTTTTGAACTTGAAGTATCGATTTTTCGAAAAAAATTGATCGATTTTTTTTTATAAATAAAAAACTATTAAACGTATTGCTTTTTTGCTTCATCAAACGATAAAAGGATGTCAGCTGAGCATTCTGTCCAAATTTGAAGGCAATCGGTCGAATAGTTTTTGAGAAATCGTGCACACCATCAAAAAAGGACCATCGCGCGTCGAGGGGGGTGGGAGGCGGATTTTTTGATGAAATTGTTTAAAAAATTTTTTGTATGTAGTAAACACATCAATAAAACTATATGCCAAGTTTCACAAGTTTTCCGTTGTATACTTTCTTCACAAAAAAATTCCCAAAAAGCGGTAAATGTTGCGAAAAAAAAGACAATCCCCCCTTAAACTTAAAAAAACTTAACTTACCGTTAAAGTACACTATTACATATAAACACTATATACAGATATGATACGCATATCTGTATATATCTGGCATATATGTACCATTTATGCAGTATATATGTGGTATGTATGCAGTGTGTATGCAACATATATGCTAAATATATGTGGTATATACGCAGGGTAAATGCTACATATATCATTGATATATGATACATTGATATACAGTAATACCACGCATACACATCCCATATATAAAAGCGTTACGAAAATTAGAATTTGGCACATATATCCAACATATATTTTCAATATATGGCATACATTTCACATATATTACAATTATTAATAAAATAAATTTGCAGTATATTTTTGCGTATATAAATTTCCATAGAGGTAACATTTAAAACGTCAGTGGTATGGAGGATGCCCGCTTTAGGCCGGGTGCTCGCTTTGGGCCCTCTTCCCCTAACAAGGAACATCACTTTGGTGTCCTCTTCCGATGTTGTTGAAACTTTTTCATATGGAAGAGTATCAAAAACCGAGAAACACGTATGTTTTTTTATCGGCGGAAAAACGATTTCAAAGGGTGAAACGCACCCTCGAAAATAGGGGTGTTTTTCGTCGATAACGTTATCGTTCCCATCTCCAATGTATAGTACACAAAAAAATAATCATTGTTGCAATATGAATTTTTTTTATATCTCGTACCTTCAAAACGTAATCGACAAAAAACGAAAAACATCCCCATTTTTGAAGGTGCGTTTCAGCCTTTAAAACCGTTTTTCCGCCAATAAAAAAATACGTATCTTTTAGTTCTTGATACCCTTACACGTAAAAAAAGTTTCAACAAAATCGGAGAAGGACACCAAAGTGATGTTCCTTGCAAGTGATGTTCCTCATAAGCGCTATTAATTCACCAATGCTCCAGAACCGCCCTCCTTGTGCCCCTACAAAACACGGCCTCCTGCGAAAGGAACACCTTCAATACAATTTTTCCAGAGTCATCGTGCAAAATAATAGCGTTGCACTGCAATCAGCACTCGGATCATCCTAACGATCATCAACGCGAGGCGAACGACGAGTTTACACATAGAGCCAGTGTACATGATCTTCGCAAAAATTGACAATCCCGTACCTACGGGATCACGGTTTTATTTCAATCGTAAACGCAGCTAAAATTTTTCCTTCGTGATAAAATAAACCACGATTCGCGCATCATCTCGGGTATACACACGTGATCCGAATGCCTTTTAAATGCTCGCATATCCAGCCGTATATTTCATACTGCGAGTCCGTTTATGTGCCATCGATTTTATCTATCTTTATGGGGATCTTTAATTCCTGTACGCGATGTGAGCGAAGAAGACAGACAGGCAGGGAAAGAGAGAGGAAAAAACGAGCAAATGAGCTAGGTCTCTATTAAAATGTACAGGATAGCTTGCAGCTTATGAATCGGTCTCCCGCTCGCTCCCTCGCGATTTTATGCACGCTCATGAGAAATGGTCCACCGTTTTATACCTAATCTCAGCTTTATATCGAGGCGCACTTATAGGCGCAACGGTACATATACATGTATATCATATACATACATGCAAGGTGCGATAATACAGTTCTCATATACAGGGTGAGGCACATCAATTGTTACAGAGCAATAGCACTCAAACTATTGATCATATCCAAAAATGTTTCAGACAAAAGTTTCAGTGTTCGAAAAGGCCGCCATACCGGACCACCCTATTTCTTTTATCGGTGGAGGCGCTGAAGCTACGTCAAGGTCAACTCCACTTTTTTAAATGGAATGGTACATTTTTTCAACCATCTTCTAGAGCCCTTCAAGCCGCATAAAAAACATAGAGGGGTCGAGTCGTTCAAGGTCATTCAAGGTTAATATCCATGATACGAATCTAAATATCTCGGATCACTACCAAATATTTGGTAGTGATCCGAGATATTTAGATTTGTATTTCATTTTAATAGGTGACCTTGAATGACCTTGAACAACTTTGACCCCCTAATGCTTTTTATGTGGCTTGAGGTGCTTCACAAGATGGTTGAAAAAAAGTACCAGTCCATTTAAAAAAGTGGAGGTGATCTTCACTGCGCGTCAGCGCCACCACCGAAATAAAAAAAAATTGGTCGCATTTGATCTTCACACCGTACAACTTTTGTCTGGAGCATTTTTTTGTGACGTCGATAATTACCGAGTTATTTCGGGTGGCAGAGATAAGAGGGACACCCTGTATATATTCTAGTACTAGTTCTAGAACTAGACGATATTCTTAGTTATATATATATATATATATATATATATATATATAGACTGAGCGGCCCACCTCTATAACCCCCTCCACGATTTCCTTCGATCGGCACGCGCACCGCTCGCTCCTTTCACTATGCCGTTGCACACACGCACACATACACTCACACATACTTTAACAAAACGTTAAAATACGGTTTCGATGTGTGCGTTTTTAATTTTTTTTTTCTATGGCTGCTTAAATTTGTTGCTCAAGTTTATTATAATGTTGCTCAAGTTGATTGTGATCACAATGATAATTATAAGACTGATTGAGTGATAATAGTACCCTACGTATTTTATATTTGTATGTAAAATGTTTCCTAAATAAATATAAGAAGTTGTAGTACCGAGTTTTATTTGCACAACATTTTTGCAAGGCTTTTCACAAACATTAATATTTCACATACATACTTTTCACTTATTATCTACCCCTACATTGCTGCACTCCGTATTATTTTCACATTCTATGTTTCTTCATTTAATCGTCCACTTCGGCGATCTCTCCTCTCCCATGCTCCTTGCTCATCTTTGGGCATACTTCCTCTATTTCCCGGAAGTACTTGCATATCCCTATTTGCATTTTCTCTTCCAGCATATTTATGATTTTCCCCTTTACTGCCAAATCATCCATTTCTTCCATCCACTCCTTTGGTTTCTTCTTTGCTTTCGCTGATACTAACTCCCTACCTTTTTCACATATCAATAGGTGCTCCAATGTCTCATTCGTTTCTTTACATATCCTGCACCTCCAATCCTTTTCCCCTTTATTTTCCGCTCTTCCTATGTTGCCACATCTTAGCCTAGCCTACCGTTTACTTCCTGCTCTGACCGATATTTCCATGGCATTTCGTCCCTTTCGATAATAATACTTAGCATTGAACGTCGATTTTCTGATTTTTTCCTTTTCCCTCCTTAAAATTCTGTCTTTTAAGGGGTTACCCCCACTTGCGATTTTGAAAAAATCGATTTCTTTTTTATTGCATTCTTTTGAATTATAAGTATCTGAGAATATGTCCTGAAAATTTCAAGTCGATCCGAACAAAATTGACTGAGATATGAGCGTTGAAAGAGAAGAATCCGCGTTGAAAGAGCGTTGAAAGAGAAACTTCAAACGCGTTTTTCTCAAAATGGCATTTCTGAAGTCGGTGACCAAGATTACTCGAACACTAATGAACCGATCTTCTTGAAATTTTGCAGGCTTATTGAATACATATAAATGTAGTCTTTAATCGTTTGATTTTTTTTTTCGAAAAAAAAAATTGCCGTTTTATAGCCAAAAAACGGCCGTTTTTTTTCGTTAAAATCGAACCATTAACTTTGACTGTCCGCCATTTTGTGAAAAATGAATATTTTTTAAAATCCTTCGATTAAAGACTAGTTTATACTTATATTTGACTAAATCCATCCGCATTTTTTTCTTCAGATGATCCACTTCGCCGCAATGTTGGTCACCGCAAACCGTGTATATAAAAACATTATTTCATTGACAGCCATTTGCCACTAAACAATGTAATATTTTTCAATAAAAAAATTACTGAAAGTTCTTAAAGATGTGTTCTTTAAGATGGTATATTGATCGATTAAAAGAGTTTTGTAGTTTTCTTTTAAAAAAATCATGAAAAAGGCCTTTTTTGCGCTACAAGTGGGGGTAACGCCTTAAGTTTACCAGTCCATCTTCAATCCTTTCGTCTATTTCTTACTTCTCTTCGCTCCCTTATCATTGTTATATCTTCTATCTCCAGATCTCTTAATACCGTCACCAGCCCCCCCCCCCCTCATTTTGACGGGTCGCCGTTTGTTATCGCTCTAATTTCGTATAATAAGCATTTTTTTGCCATTTTGTCTCCTCTATTCTCATCACTTCTCTAATATATCTCAACGCTCTTTCCCCTATCAAATATTCCATAGTAGGCACTCCTAGTTCCCTCCTCCATATATAATTTGGCGTCGTTATGTCCACCCTTTACGCCATCTTCCAATACCTGCTGTGTATTTTTTCAAAAACGCTTATGTCACCAAATCCCTATATATCCGCTCCATAAATTCCTCCTGCTTTTACTATCGAGTCTAACAAATAGAGACTCCCCTCCATCATTCCTCTCTTCGCCCTCTTCCAAATTACCCACACCATATTCGTTGCCTTTTGCGTTTTGCCTGTCACCTTTTTTCCATGGGCCCAAATCAAGTTTTTACACGTGAACCAATAATATCCCAGATATTTAAATGCCTCAAAGGAAGATAACAATTTGATTGTAAAAAAATCTTTGTTTTTCATTTAATTCCGTATATAATGCATGAGATATTACATTTTTGTATCGAAATAAAGTCAAAGTAAGCCTTGATCCTTGACATAAGTTGCATTTCAATGCCATGACAAAGAACTCCACACTCGAAGTTAGTTTGACACTTAACAAAAAAATACATATGAAATTGTGGGTGAGGGGGAGTGGTGGAGCTTGACTTTCTCATACATTTCATAGCCAAACGTGTGTCCTTTGGCTATCAAATGTGTAATTTGTGCTATTGGAGCAAAAATGTGGGAATTTGGGATGTTAAAAAAAAAGTAACCTACAAAAAACTTCCAAAACCTGTTCAAAACATCGCCATTTTACACTAATTTTACATAAGGAAGTGAGAGACGAAATTCGCAGGCTGTGTCGCTGCATCAGACGTGTCTTGAAAAGCATCGAAACGAGGACGCGATCGCACACGGCTTATCCGTCATCTGCAACAGCATCCATGCAATTACTAATGTACGCATACATACGAGTAACACTAATTTCCTGTCGTAATTGAAGTTAACGCTAATGTTAATTAAATGCAGATGCAGATTTAGCGACGCGTGCGAAAATCCGGACAGAGGAAAGCAGCTAGAGAGAGGGGGGGAGAGAGAGAGGGAGAGAGAGAGAGAGAGAGAGAGAGAGAGAGAGAGAGAGAGAGAGACTATTTTACTCAACAACATGAGTTCCGCATATAACTACACCTGTACGTGCAACGAATACGACGTTGTACATTAGCTGCGGTTGTGGTCTCTCGGCGGTCCGCTATGCAACACCCGCACTTTATCATCCTATCCTGCACGCGCATGTTTCCGGGCATAATACGTGTTTTATCGCGTATCGAAGCACGTGTAAGCGAATACGCATCTTGCTATTATCCAACTGCGCTCACAGCGCGGATTGTAGGGTATTGGATTTTTTTTCCATCGGTCGTTTCCGCGCTAAGGTCGATCGGAAGTTGAAGACAATGAGGCAATATGCGCGAAACGTCGGTTTGGAAGTTGCGTATCGTAGAGGGCAAATGCGGTGGAACTGTCACGGGCGATGACGCGAGCGAGTTGAAGGAGGATTACTGAATTATGATTATTTGTAATGCCCCAAATAGGGTTTTACAATCGTCACAGTAGTGGCCCACGACTGGTTGCCAGAGAACAAACGATGGCGCGGTAATGGCTATGTAAACGGGCCAGATCCGCACCATGCATGGTTGGTAATGGTAAACCATGAATGGCTGCTAAGACTGGACCAACTATCATACGCCTATATTGGCCCAGCAACGGCTGCCGGAAATGAAAAACAAAAAATTCGCAAATTATGAATATAAAAATTATAGTAGTATCTTTTTTGTTTTCTTATGCTTTACTTATGTCCATGTACATAGAATAATTTCATTAAAAACTCTCTGCATTGTTCAAGTTTTTACCTTTCATCGGGATCGAACCTGCGCCTTTCGTTCTAGTGCTGAGCGCCCTACCCACTTAGCCATTCTAACACTTAGAGAATCCATCGTTTGTTCGTTGCTTACTTTTATGCCGAAAATTTTATTCGCGACATTAAAGTTTAACGACAATTTTTTTGGTCCATTTAGGCTGTAAAAATAACTCGCTCGTTTTGGGTGAAGTTCCGAAAAGCATACTCCTCTGATCGAGCTGAAATTTTGCACCGAACTTCCTCTCATTATCCTAAGAGAAACCGTTAACGGATTTTTGACAACTAGCAATAGTATTCGATATATCGCATTGTAAAGTTTATTATTTCACGCCATACGAGTATATCTATATATCCGATAGATACCCCCCACTCCTCCGGCCGCGCTGCTTCCTGGCAAACAGTGCTCGCCCGCATGTGCATATCACTTGCCATGTGGGATGGGTTTGTTTGGGTTTATTTAATATAGTAAAAGCGCAGTACAATAAATAACTTTCAATATACGATATATCGAAAACTATTGCTAGTCGCCAATATCCTTTTAAGGTTCTCTTAAAATATTGAAAAGAAGGTCGGTGCAAAATTTCAGCTTCATCAGTGGGATATGCTTTTCGAAACCGTATCCCTTGTTTTTACGTGTTACAGTTTAACGAACTGCATTTGCAAAACGCCCAAAAACAAACCATCAATGGGTGGAATAGATCTGGCAAGCCGTTCATCCGCCTACGATACCCCAATGCTGATCGCCATATTATCGGTGCGATGGTATTGGCCCAGCAATGGCTGGCATAGATCTGGCAAGCCGTTCATCCGCCTACGATACCCCAATGCTGATCGCCATATTATCGGTGCGATGGTATTGGCCCAGCAATGGCTGGCATAGATCTGGCAAGCCGTTCATCCGCCTACAGTACCCCAATGCTGGTCGACGAATTATTGGCCGATTATCAGCAAACCGTTTAATGGCTGAATGCTGGCATTTTTGTTACGACAGGCGACCCTATATGGGTGAGGACGAAAAAGCCTCAAAACAAACTGGAGGCAAATCGCGGCAATCAACATCCTCTTGAATCTCTACGGACGGATGTAGAATTTGTTACCGTATTTACGAGCACCAACCATCTGGCCGCATAGTTAATCATATACCTGTTGATTCAACTATAATGGCTGTGGTATGATAATTAACCAAGCCAGTATAGGTATACGCTGATTCCCGGTGGGAGAGTCGCGCTGGGACTGATTAAGGTTACCGATAACAATGACAGATTATCCTCCCTCCTCCCTTCGACCTCGCCCCGTGCGGCCACCATTCTGCGCTCAAGATTCAGGATCTATTTTCCCATGGTATGAAAGAGCTTCTCGAGTTTATTCTTGCCACGAGAGAAACACACACACACACGATGTGCACACGCGAATCGTTGAGGGGAAAATATGTAACATTCGCTTTATTCACGGCCAAGGTTGCGCGCACGCGTATCAATGTGTACAATCTTTGCGTGCACTCTCCGTTCCAACTCCGCGTGTATACGGAGGTAGTATGCAAAGTGTACACTGAGAAAACACTTTATTTATAGTAAAGAAATACATTTGGTTGGCACTTTTATTCAAATGTTCATAAACTGTTACAAAATTTGTTAGTCGTTAAGAAATATTCGTGTTCTCATGACAACATTTTAGTGCTATAGTATTTCTTTGAAAAGAGTTGATCATTTGATCACTTTTATTTCACTTGTCTCAGTAGATGTTTATGGTCATCGAACAACGAGTTGAAATTGTGATATGATTATACAGTTCAAAGGAGTAGAGATTCGTTTACAATGAATATATTTAGATTTGGGGCCGTTAAGGTGAAGTTGCCGCGACTATCCTGTCCCCAATGCAAATGTACATGTCACAACAATTAAGGCGTTACCCCCACTTGTAGCGCAAAAAAAGGCCTTTTTCATGAATTTTTTAAAAGAAAACTACAAAACTTCTTTAATAGATCAATATACCATCTTAAAGAACACATCTTGAAGAACTTTGAGTAATTTTTTTATTGAAAAATATTACATTGTTTAGTGGCAAATGGCCGTCAATGAAATAATGTTTTTATATACACGGTTTGCGGTGACCAACATTGCGGCGAAGTGGAAAAAATGCGGATGGATTTAGTCAAATATAAGTATAAACTAGTCTTTAATCGAAGGATTTTAAAAAATATTTATTTTTCACAAAATGGCGGACAGTCAAAGTTAATGGTTCGATTTTAACCAAAAAAAACGGCCGTTTTTTGGCTATAGAACGGCCATTTTTTTCGAAAAAAAAATCGAACGATTAAAGACTACATTTTTATGTATTAAATAAGCCTGCAAAATATCAAGAAGATCGGTTCGTTAGTGTTCGAGTAATCTTGGTCACCGACTTCAGAAATGCCATTTTGAGGAAAACGCGTTTAACGGGGGATTGTCTTTTTTTTTTGCAAAATTTACCGCTTTTTGGGAATTTTTTTGTGAAGAAAGTATACAACGGAAAACTTGTGAAACTTGGCATATAGTTTTATTGATCTGTTTACTACATACAAAAAAATGTTTAAACAATTTCATCAAAAAATCCGCCTCCCACCCCCCTCGACGCGCGATGGTCCTTTTTTGATGGTGTGCACGATTACAGCCTTCACGTTTATCCTGCAACAAAAACCCAAAAAGCATTTTACTTTAGACACATATAGCTATCGTTCGATGAAGGGAAAAAAAATTGACGATTTGGTGACGTTTTGAACTTGAAGTATCGATTTTTCGAAAAAAATTGATCGATTTTTTGTTATAAATAAAAAACTATTAAACGTATTCCTTTTTTGCTTCATCAAACGATAAAAGGATGTCAGCTGAGCATTCTGTCCAAATTTGAAGGCAATCGGTTGAATAGTTTTTGAGAAATCGTGCACACCATCAAAAAAGGACCATCGCGCGTCGAGGGGGGTGGGAGGCGGATTTTTTGATGAAATTGTTTAAAAAATTTTTTGTATGTAGTAAACAGATCAATAAAACTATATGCCAAGTTTCACAAGTTTTCCGTTGTATACTTTCTTCACAAAAAAATTCCCAAAAAGCGGTAAATTTTGCGAAAAAAAAGACAATCCCCCCTTAAGAACGGGTATGTTCCATGAAAATACCCATTTCTGAACTATTACCAAATCTTTATTTGTGGAAATTCAGAGGCTCAAATGAATGATTCGTTAACTGTAAGATAGTTAACAAATCCTGGTACATAGAATCGGTTTCTCAGTGCAGAACTTGACAATGGTTCATAGGAAAAATGAAAATAAAAAAGTTTCATGATCTATATAAATGTAGTTCTTGTTGTACATTGCCATTTTTCGAAAACAAAAAAATCACAAAATGGCGGGTATAAAAAAAAGTGTGATTTTGGCGAAATTTTTACTTATCTTCGGGGGCTTTAAAAGTACTAAATACTAAGTACTATTTTAAAAAACGGCTACGCACAACGGTGGCCAATGCAATGACGGGAGTTAAAAAAAAATTAAAATCCGGACAATTATACCGCCGTCCTGTGGAAGAAGGGGGCAACTAAAAAAAACCTCGAAAATGTGTTTTTGGTACCGTTGGAATCAGTATAGAATTTCCCATCGTCCTGTATAGTGAAACGCAATATCGACTTTTTTCGGAGTTGACGCCTTCTTCAATATGACGGCAGTGTAGCTAAAGTTATGATTGTGGCCAGGTCGAAAAAAGTCGTTTCGACAAAAATGCGCTTAGTATACGTAAATCGTTGCGCTACCCGCTCTCATCAAGTCGTCTGTACGTTCGTGAATTTTGAATACTTCGACTTGACCTTTTTTTTAACATATTCTTGAATATGTATACATTGAGAAAAGCCAAAAATATCGATTTTTTTACCCGTCATCGTGATGTCGACCCTTAACGCGGAAAGCAAAAAGATTTGTTGACAGTATGAAAACGCTTATCAGACTTCAATAAACTACTTTTAGACTTAAACATACCAATTGTTTGATATTTAGATATATAGACATATATTAACGTACAATACTCAACGGTGAGAGTAAAACGTTCAAGGTCGATGCCCACAGAGGTATTTACCGTCGAAACATCGCTGGCAACTTGCTAAGCTTTCTCTCTCTCTCACTCTCTCTCTCTCTCTCTCTCTCTCTCTCTCTTTCTCTTTTTATAGACACGGTACTCGTAAGTAGCACCAACCACAGAGTATGAAATAAACAACATTTTCTCTCTCTCTTCCTTTCTTTACTCTCGCTGTAAGTATTTCGCTTACGCGGATGGCGCCCACGAGCTGCATAAATTTACCGGAAAAATATTTCCTGCCCCGGCACGAATTGTATACGGCTGCATCGGCGAGAACTTAGTCCAGAAAACTGTGTTCAACGGAGCGAAGTTGAAGTAACAAGAGCGCGGCATGGAGGGGAAGGGGGATAGGAAAATCTCTGCGCAGCTAAAATTCGAACAATAATTACCCCAGTAAAAAAAAACCTATGAAAAAGCGTTGAACCTGACACGAACTGGTTACACGATATACATTAAAAAGACATACCGATGAAATGCGAGAATGAGAAATAAGGGTGCGAAAGCATGCACGTGACATGGGCGACCTCGGGAAACGACGAAGACGGCGCAGGAGTTTTACATTTACATTTACACCCATATAGGGTCGCCTGTCGTAACAAAAATGCCAGCATTCAGCCATTAAACGGTTTGCTGATAATCGGCCAATAATTCGTCGACCAGTATTGGGGTACTGTCGGCAGATAAACGGCTTGCCAGATCTATGCCAGCCATTGGTGGGCCAATACCATCGCACCGATAATATGGCGATCAGCATTGGGGTATCGTAGGTGGATGAACGGCTTGCCGGATCTATGCCAGCCATTGGTGGGCCAATACCATCGCACCGATAATATGGCGATCAGCATTGGGGTATGGTAGGCGGATGAACGGCTTGCCAGATCTATTCCAGCCATTGATGGTTTGTTTTTGGGCGTTTTGCAAATGCAGGTCGTTAAACTGTAACACGTTAAAACAAGGGATAAGGTTTCGAAAAGCATATCCCACTGATGAAGCTGAAATTTTGCACCGACCTTCTTTTCAATATTTTAAGAGAACCTTTAAAAGGATATTGGCGACTAGCAATAGTTTTCGATATATCGTATATTGAAAGTTATTTATTGTACTGCGCTTCTACTATATTAAATAAACCCAAACAAACCCATCCCACATGGCAAGTGATATTCACATACGGGCGAGCACTGTTTGCCGGGAAGCAGCGCGGTCGGAGGAGTGGGGGGTATCTGTCGGATATATAGATATACTCGTATGGCGTGAAATAATAAACTTTACAATGCGATATATCGAAAACTATTGCTAGTCGTCAAAAATCCGTTAAGGGTTTCTCTCAGGATAATGAGAGGAAGTTCGGTGCAAAATTTCAGCTCGATCAGAGGAGTATGCTTTTCGGAACTTCACCCAAAACGAGCGAGTTCTTTTCACAGCCTAAATGGACCAAAAAAATTGTCAGTAAACTTTAATGTCACGAATAAAATTATCGGCATAAAAGTAGGGAACGAACAAACGATGGATTCTGTAAGTGTTAGAATGGCTAAGTGGGTAGGGCGCTCAACACTAGAGCGAAAGACGTAGGTTCGATCCCGATGTTAGGTAAAATCTTGAACAATGCAGAAAGCGTTTTCAATGCAATTATTCTATGTACATGGACATAAGTAAAGCATAAGAAAATAAAAAAAATACTACTAGAATTTTTATATTAATAATTTATAAATTTTTTGTTTTTCATTTCCGGCAGAAGATCCGGCAGCCGTGGCTGGGCCAATATGGACGTATGATATTTGGCCAAGTCTTAGTAGCCATTCATGGTTTACCATTAACAACCATGCATGGTGCGGATCTGGCCCGTTTACATAGCCATTATCGCGCCATCGTTTTTTCTCTGACAACCAGTCGTGGGCCATTACTGTGCCGATTGTAAAACCCTATTTGGGCATTTACGCCGACTACGTACCGCGTAAATGTAATTAACAGCCGGGCGAGTTTTGTGGTGAGATCTCTCGAATCGGAATAAAAGAGAAAATTATTCGAACCGAGCTGCGAGACCTCCATACCACCGATCCCATAAGAAACACATCTGGCTCTGTGCGAACGGATCAGTCGAGAATTCGGGCCGACCAAACTCCGACTTGGTTTTCCATAGAATACTCTGTATCGAAACGCGCGGTAGTGCAAAATTGATGTGGAAAGGTGGACTCTCAATAAAAAATGACGTACGTTAAAACGGAATTTTTTAGTAAAAATCGACCGGACAAAAAAAGAACAAGTGAGGGTGGTGGCGGATGAAGCGTGGATTATTGAGACGCAGGTCTTGCGATGTTTTCAATGATCCACGCCTCACATGTCACCACCCTCATTTATCCTCTTCGGCAATGAGAACCCACGGCAGGTTGTCGACACCGCAGACGCGAAAGAACTTTGCGGTTGGAAAGTGAAGCATGCATCACCTGAGCTGCCTCAGCGACCGTGGAAGACCATATGTTGGAAAAAGAATGATTTTTAACGCATTCGATTTGGAGAATGTCCAGGGTTTTTCAATTAGGGCGGGTAGATGTTGAAATGGAATAAAACAAGCTTTGTGTGAGGTATTAACGAAATTCTTTTTTTTTATTTCCAAGGCCTATGTATGCCATTGTGTATGGAATATAACATCGTTCAAATGTCCGCCGCGGCTTCTCACGGTGGCACGGATCCGAGTGGTCCAATTTTCAATGACTCTGCCGCATATATCCGGCTGTATTTGAGCGATGGCCTTGGTTATGTTGACTTTGAGAGCATCGGTCGAAACTTTTCAAATTATGCAGCGTGTATATGAATATCCATTGCGCGATACTCTAGAAGAATAACTGTACGACTACACCAAGCCCCGCGTGCAAGTATTTACAAGAAGGAGGAATTCCTCTTGCAGTATGCAGATCTTTGCATCGGCTACGTTCGTATCATTTTTCCAATCCTCGTGGCTAATTATCGCGTCGCTAGTTATTAATATGCAAGCTCACACGATTGTAAAAAATCACGTTCTTGACGTAATAACGTTTGTTGCAGGAATGCCTTCGATCTTCGTTTTTAAACATGCGACTTGGCGAAGAATGCGTGTCTTCAAATAAATGTGCAGATGTCCAGTTGTGTCTATTTCATCTTAGTTATGAGGAACGATTTAGATGAACGCAGAACTTGTCATGCGGGCTGAAGCTTTCAATTCATCAGAAACAATCGCATAATCTGGTTCAAATTTTACTACTGACTGTTGCGCCTTTAAATCCATGTTCCATCGACCCGAGACCTACATCCCATTGCCTCTCGAATTTTATTTCAGTGTTCTTTTGCATATAAGGTATTCCACGTGAATCCGGTGGACTTTTTCCCTGACCCCCGCCAATTCGATTAATTTTTTCTCAAGAAATAATCTGGTTCCATTGACTTCAAAAGACACTCTGATTTTTTTTTTGCATTTTTCGGAACAACCCTTGTCAAATTTTTTTTTTCACTCCGTAAAAAACGCCCGAATTTAAAAATCTGAAAAATTCTCAAAAATGCGTGATTATATGTAAAAATGTTCAAGCTATCACCCGCAGTGGAAGTATGATTTTTGCTCTGCTTTCTGAGCGATTAACGGTAAAAAAAAATCCGAAAAATTCAAGAACCGCTTACTTCGGGCGGACACTTAGATATTTTGATACCCACAATGAATTTTTTCAGATTTTTAAATCGGGGCGTTCTTTTCGGAGAATTTTTTTTTTTCGACCAAGGGTTTTGTTTCGAAAAATGTAAAAAATTGCAGGGGGTCTTTTAGAGTCAATGGAATCAGATAAAAAAATTAATCGAATTGGCGGGGGTCAGGTAAAAAGTCCACCGGATTCACGTGGAATATTTCATATACATTTTGTGTATATTTGAGGCATTTCACGTCACTTCAGCCAGTAAAAAAAATCCACAAATAATTTCGAAAAATCGAGTTACTTTGTTGAAAAATATTCATCGAGGGTCGACATTTAAAAAAAAATTCTGACGTTTTTTCTCGTTGGTTACCATTTTTTAAATATTTTTCCATTCAAATGGCTGTATCTTTGGCAGAATTTGACGTATTTACATTCGTAAAAAACGAAAATGTGCGTCTTTTTCTAGCCTACCAGAAAAAAGAGATTTTTTAGAGATTTTATTGAGCAAGTCGAACGTCCGTTTCAGGGCAAAATATGCAAAAATATTTTTTTTCTCAAGGAAAGACACACGTTATTTTATTTTTGTTAATTTCCCCGAATTGTGAATACGAAAAACGGATTTTTCGTATTTTTTATATTATGGGATTCCTAAACACCGTGAAGTAACAGCTGTATTTATTTTTTTAATTTTTTTTATTAATATTCGATTGAAGAGTGTGGAGCACTCCAAGGCTCCAATACATATGACATACATGTCATCGTATGAATTTTTTTTCGGTGAATATTTTTCAATAAAGTAACTCGATTTTTCAAAATTATTTGTGGATTTTTTTTACTGGCTTAAGTGACGTGGCATGCCTGATATATTGTGTCAATGTATGTAGCTTTCGCTCAGTGCAAGAGAAGCGGACATATTCGACGTCATTTTCATGGCATATTACGGAAATAACATAACTTGAACGACCCTGACTCCCCTCCGCTCGCATCGACACACACACATGTGATCTCGCATTAACGTACATTCTGCGGAGCAGCTACCTCAGGCGTGTTCGCCCATATATCTGTTACATACATGCATGCATAATATACTTACCCGCACGCAGTGTGTCTCTCCGGTGCAAGTGGCAGGTACCTAATATTTGTGTATATAGCTATATGCATATGCACTTACTTACATTACGATCGAGAAGATATTACATTGATATGTGTACAGATATATCATCTTATTCGGTTGGAAACGGAGAGAGGAAGAGAGAAAAATTACCATTAACGCGATGAATCATCAGAGCGAACGGTAACCAATTCATCTGTCTGACCTAGTGACTGGAGAGCGGCAACAATGCAACTTACAGCTGTAGCACGCAGTCGTAGAGCACACGTAATATTAACATACATAGGTATTCATACGCGTACGTTACTTCAAACGGATTATGTATATATATATATATATATATATATATATATATATATATATCACTTCGTTGTCAGTATGGGTCTAAACGACCCAGCACTGGGTCAGAACGACCCAGTGTGACAAGCATGTTCCTTCAGGTAAGTGTGACAACGAAGGGATATATACAAGTGCGTCGCCAGCTGTTTGGCGCAGGGGGGATGGGGGCAAGATGAGAGATAGAGAGAGAGAGAGAGAGAGAGAGAGGATGGGGGAAATCTGAATTGTACACATTCTAGACACTTATATACATTTTTTCGAATCTTTAAGAGGGTGGGCGCAGCTGTCCCGCCTTCCGCCCTTTGGCAATGCTCTTGTATGTGGATATATATATATATACATATATATATATATATATATATATATATATATATATATATATATATATATATATATATATGGGTAATTCCACCAATTCTGTGTCAAAGTTGTACCGGGTGGTCTGAATTTATCAAAAATAAGAAGATCATCTGAAAGGTCATATTAAAACAAGCATCCATGATTTTTTTCGAATTTTTTTATCCAATAGTTTTTGAGCAATGGCGGCTCACAGTTTTCAAATTTTGTAAAACACCAAATTTTCAATTGCCCATAACTTCTTTCCAATTAGAGCTAGAAGATTTTTTAAAAAACAATTCTTTGGAGAAAAACGAACTTTTCGAAAAAAAATATGCTGCAATTCTGGGTTGTTTTTTAAAATTACAAAAATCACGTTCAAAGTATAAAAATCGATTTTTCGGACCTTGCCCCATTTTTCCCGGTTTTGAAAATATTTTTCTCGAAAATTTCAGAATTTTTTACATCGAAATAGATTTTAAACGAGATGGGATCTCTAAAACATCAGCCTCAGAAAAATTAAATAAACATTTTTCCCAATTTAAAAAATTTTGTTTGATAATAAAAATTATTGTTATTATTATTATTGTATACATTTGTAAGTGCGAGATTTTATAACCTCAAAACCAACAGTAGCTATTAAAATTAAACGATTTTTTTTTCTATTTGCTCATGTGACATGACATTACCTAATAAAAACTCTGAATGTTCATTTACGTAATAAAAATGCCATTAAAAATTTAAGGTTGGCTTTAAATAAATGTTATGGGAAATGAAAATCTTATTTAATTTTTCTGAGGCTGATGTTTTGAAGACCCCATCTCGTTTAAAATCTATTTCGATGTAAAAAATTCTGAACTTTTCGAAAAAAATACTTTCAAAACCGGGAAAAATGGGCCAAGGCCCGGAAAATCGATTTTTATACTTTGAACGTGATTTTTGTAATTTTTAAAACAACCCAGAATTTCAGCATATTTTTTTTCAAACAGTTCATGTTTCTCTCTAAAAAATCGTAAAAAAAAATTATAGCTATTGTTGGAGAGAAGTTATGGGCATTTGAAAATTTGGAGATGTGCAAAATTTGAAAACTGTGCTGCTTTAATGTGCTATGGATGCTTGTTTTAATGTGACCTTTCAGATGCTCTTCTTAGTTTTCCTAAATTCAGACCACCCGGTACAACTTTGACACAGAATTGGTGGAATTACCCATATATATATATATATATATATATATATATATATATATATATATATATATATATATATATATGGGAGTATGTATGTATATCAGAGCAAAAATCGATTTTTATACTTTGAACGTGATTTTTGTAATTTTTAAAACTTACAAAATTTAAAAATCACAAAAATCACGTTCAAAGTATAAAAATCGATTTTTGCTCTGATATACATACATACATATATATATATATATATATATATATATATATATACATACACACGTAATTCCTATGGACATGATAGTACTGTCAATATTTATTCCGAACAATTTTGTGTGGTATATATAGACGCGTAAATCGTATCACCTGGGAGTGCATGCCATCGAATATAAGAGAAGAAAATGAATTACCAGTTCCCCCATGTGTTGTCACTTTTAACGGAGAGACACACAGTGAGTGCGGTTAAATAAATTATGCATACATGTATGTAAGAGGCATATGGGCGAACACGCCCGAGTTTGCTGCTCCGTAAGTACACGTACGCAAATGCGAGTCTGCGTGTGTGTAGTTGAGGGGGGTCGGGGTCGTTCAAGTTACCTTATTTTTTGTAATATGCCACGAAAATAAGGTAAAACATGCCTGGTTATTTTGTACAGAATTAAAATAAAAAAAAACATGCTTTGGCATAGTATTATGTATGAGTAGTTTTTTGTTCAAATTTCCAAAAATATTCAAGAGGTACTGCGGACGTGAGTCTTGGATTGATAGAAAATCGAGTTAATTTTGTAAGAGTTCCCGTAGTAGGGTAGTTCCCCAATCTGATTTGGCCAAACCGAGAAATCTGCCGGTTTATTCTTATATACATATTCTGGGTTGAGTCGCGTATGTACAAATGAAGACCAACGATATTTCCCCAGCGAACGTTATGATTACGGAGGCGTGTTTTTTTTAATTAATAGTATGAGCTTGCATATTGATGAGGCGCGACAACAAATCGCGAGTGCTAGAAACACAATAGGAAAGTACGTGATGCAAAAGTCGAATGCTGCAGGACAAAATCCATCTGAGCGTTGGCGCAGTCTCACTTCTTCTCCTCGAATCTCGAGCAACTGACATCCATACATGCTGCGTCGTGTAAAACTCAATAATTATCGAATAACGACAATAAAGGTGAATAATTTTCATTCCATTTTATTTCGGCATTTTTTGCCACAAAACATTGCAGAACTTTGAGACATTTTTACGCATAAATAAAATAGGTTATTTCAGAAAAATTACCTAAGCATGAAGATCACCGCAGTTATGACGGTCGTTGTTGCATTCGCCACTGCAGGAGCTGCAACTCAGCGGCGAATCCGGAGTGGCATTATCAATGAGGACGTTGAGACGGTATCAATACACACTCGACTAGAAAACTTGTGGTTCTTAGTTACTCGATTTTCCCATCATTGGTTATTCGCGTGTGAATGGATGTGCCTTTCATGTCAATTTCATTACATGGGCTTCAAGGGGCTCCAGGAACATTTTCCGCAATTTCTCGCAAAGGAAAATATTTTTATGTTTGTAATTGAATTACGTTCAAGCAGTTTCGTGGCTCTGTGGAGCTAATCGGCAAGGACAATACACCTGTGGGAGCTTTAGTATTCGAACAGCGGGGACCAGATGGCGCGGTCAGCATTTCTGGTTCCCTGTACGGTCTTCCGCACGGAGACTACTTGAGCATAGCACACGACAGTAGCGATTACGACGGCACGTGTTACTCGGCGGGACCACCAATATTGATAGAGGATGTGAGGATTAATCATTAT
Organism: Ophion ellenae; assembly: GCA_963210295.1. Classification (NCBI taxonomy): domain Eukaryota; kingdom Metazoa; phylum Arthropoda; class Insecta; order Hymenoptera; family Ichneumonidae; genus Ophion; species Ophion ellenae. The sequence continues at coordinate 21,871,870 of OY723392.1, forward strand.
TTCTAATTCTCGAAGACTTTCGATTTCTGAACAAAATCCTAAGGCCGTTAGAAAAATGTCAATATATCGACATTGGATCCCAAATAAAACGAACAGAACTATTGAAACAGTGTGGTTTTCACAAAATATATATCTTCTGAACAAAGTATTGTTTTAGAGGTAATTATGCAGTTCGAGGACCTTTCCGAAAAACGACGGAATTTTTTTTTTTCCCGTGGACTTGTCTATTCCATTGTATTGAGTGATATTCCGTCGGGGGAGGCTGATACTTTCCATTAATTCCATAAGTTGTGGGGCTTAGAAGTTCGCCGAAACACGTGATAAAATAAGGCATTTGTTTGAATATTTCGACGCGTATATTGGAGGTGGGGGCATTTATAAAAATAGCCTTTCCAAAGGTAATGCCGAAAGTAAATCGCGGCGGTCACCCTCCCATAAAAAGGTATAGGATTTTGAAGTTCCCGAAAACACGTTAGAAAATAGCATATTTTCGAATATTTTCGGAACACCTGTATCGGATGTGGGCAGGGGGGATTTACAAAAGAAGCCTTCCTAAATTCTCCCTGGGCCCCACACCTTTGGTTTTTTTGTGTTGTGTGCGGATTCAAAAAGAAAATTAAAACGAAATGATCAAGCTCTCTGACCCTGGTATTGAGAAAGTCCGAATGTTTTTTTTATGTTCGTAGATATCTTTAAAGGTAGAAAAAAAAATTCGGCATATTCCTTGTCTTTTGTCTCCGACGGAAGCTCCAAAAAATTGTTCAATGCAAGGCTTGTAAACTAGAGATTTCAAGCTTCCAAATATTCCTTTTTTCGTCTCTGTACGATCATTCGTCTAGCAGTTACAGCGCTTCAAATAATCCAAAAAATGTTTCAATTATTTTGTTTCTTCAACTTTGTTGAGTAGTGTAGATTCAAAATTGGGCAAGTATTGTTATCTGTTTTTGTGTTCATGGGAAACAGTTGGAATATGGAGGAGAAGACGAATTGTTCGTTTTTGTCCCAACCAAGACGCAGGGTGAAAATAATACGCTGGTAAAGACCTCGCATTCCATATCCTTAAGTCCTGGCGACACTTTTATCGGGGATCAATTGATATTAATTCATTCGGTACCATCATTCGAAAGCTGGGAAACAGAGGAATCACCAACTGCATACTTCTCACCTGACGGCGCGTGTGGTTTTGTGTAAGTTTGTCGAACTTGTACGTTTTGTCGTCCTTTTATCCATGTGATCTTTCGCGTTATAATTGCACAAAGATTGGGTGGAAACTCTATGTATTCTCTCAGTCATTCTACATCCATTCCTTCGCAGTGTGATGGATTCCCCAAACGACGGAAAAGTACCAAATGTAAATACGTCTGATGACTCGTTAAATGGTCAAAACACTTCAGAAGAAACAGATAGTAGGTCTAACGTCGTGACGGAACTCCCCAACGCCGATGAAGTGCAAAATGAGACGCGTTTTGACTACGTGGCGGATTCCCGCCGCCCCGACGAAGGCCAATATGACACGAACTCAGGCCACCCGTTGAATTCCCCTCTCGCCAAGGAAGGCGAAAATGGGACGAGTTTTGTCGGCGAGTCGGAGCTCTCAGAGATCCCTGGACTCGAAGAACGAATAAATATTCTCGACTCGGACTCTGGACGACCGACGGATTCCCCCCTCAGCGACAAACGCCAAAAAGCGACGACCCTTGGAGAGCCAACGGATTCGCCCCCACCGACGATCGCCAAAACGCGACGACCTCTGGAGCGCCGACGGATTCGCCCCCTAACGATGAACGCAAAAATGCGACGGCCTCTGGAGAGTCGACGGATTCGCCCCCCACCGACGATCGCCAAAACGCGCCGACCTCTCGAGAGCCCACGGATTCGCCCCCCACCGACGAACCCAATAATGCGACGACCTCTGGAGAACCGACGGATTCGCCCCCTACCGACGAACCCAAAAATGCGACGACCTCTGGAGAGCCGACGAATTCGCCCCCCGCCGACGAACCCAAAAATGCGGGGACCTCTCGAGAGCCGACGGATACGCTCCCCGCCGACGAACCCAAAAATGCGACGACCTCTAGAGAGCCGACGGATTCGCCCTCCGCCGACGATCGCCAAAACGCGATGACCTCTGGAGAGCCGACGGATTCGCCCCCCACCGACGAACCCAATAATGAGACGACCTCTGGAGAACCGACGGATTCGCCCCTTACCGACGAACCCAAAAATGCGACGACCTCTGGAGAGCCGACGAATTCGCCCTCCACCGACGTCTCCCAAAACGCGACGACCTCTGGAGAGCCGACGGATTCGCCCCCGACCGATGAACCCAAAAATGCGATGACCTCTGGAGAGCTGACGGATTCGCCCTCCGTCGACGATCGCCAAAACGCGACGACCCTTGGAGAGCCAACGGATTCGCCCCCCACCGACGATCGCCAAAACGCGACGACCTCTGGAGCCCCGACGGATTCGCCCCCCACCGACGAACCCAGTAATGAGACGACCTCTGGAGAACCGACGGATTCGCCCCCTACCGACGAACCCAAAAATGCGACGACCTCTGGAGAGCCGACGAATTCGCCCTCCACCGACGACTTCCAAAACGCGACGACCTCTGGAGAGCCGACGGATTCGCCCCCGACCGATGAACCCAAAAATGCGATGACCTCTGGAGAGCCGACGGATTCGCCCCCGACCGATGAACCCAAAAATGCGATGACCTCTGGAGAGCCGATGGATTCGCCCTCCGCCGACGATCGCCAAAACGCGACGACCCTTGGAGAGCCAACGGATTCGCCCCCCCACCGACGATCGTCAAAACGCGACGACCCTTGGAGAGCCAACGGATTCGCCCCCCACCGACGATCGCCAAAACGCGACGACCTCTGGAGCGCCGACGGATTCGCCCCCTAACGATGAACGCAAAAATGCGATGGCCTCTCGAGAGCCGACGGATTCGCCCCCCACCGACGATCGCCAAAACGCGCCGACCTCTCGAGAGCCGACGGATTCGAATTAATCATATTTTCAAGATTTTTATCATTTCAATCTACAATGACGTTATTAATGATTTTGTGATTTCCAAGTTAGCGTCGACAGGCATGGAACGGTTTATTTTTAATTTGTGTTATTAGAACGTAATTTTTAAATAAAGATCCACCGAACGATAAAAGACCAAATGAGGTTGGTGGAGGATGAAGCGTGGATTATTGAGACTCAGGCCTTGCGATGTTTTCAACGATCCACGCCTCATCTGTCACCACCCTCACGTATTCTCTGCAGCAATGAGAACCCGCGGCTGGTTGTCAGCGCCGCAGACGCAAAGGAACTTTGCGGTTGGAAAGTGAAGCATGTATCACCTTGGTTGCCACAGCGTCCGTGGAAAAACCATATATTGGGAAAAGAGTGATTTTTAACACATTCGATTTGGAGAATGTATATGACTCGCGGCTCGTACCTGCGATTGAAAAAAAATACCAAGAGTGTGCTAACAAAATCTAGCAAAAGAGCAAGGTTATATGCACCCTCATGGAGTCGGATCGTGCTTTCGTTGGGGAAACGTGATTTCGGTCCTGTTGCTCCAACCCGATTTTTTAACTACCCATTCACGGGTTCGAACTTGGCGTTTTGTACATTTGAGTACTCCCAAGCGGAAGGGCGCGCAGCCCTTACGAATTGAGCCAAACGAAACGATAGCCGTCGTGCCTACTTACCGTCCACCGTGATTCGCATACAATAAATCCTATACGCCGAAATATTTTATTAATATGCAGGAAAAGGAAGGTTGAAGATATACAGAGGCAACGTCTTTAATTCCACCCCTGTTTCAGCAGGAGTTAAAGATGAAACTATCCTCAGTTTTGTATTTGTAACGTTTATTTGCAAGTTACCAAGAATATATTTGCCAATTGGACGCAGGCATGGGTATTTTCCACGCAGCCAATCGACTCAACAATCCACACACTGTTCCTATGTGTATTATTTTTATAAGTAATGATAATACGTCGTCTTTTTTTAGGACGATAATACGCGACTTCTATGCCGTCGAATTTTTCAACTGTGATGAATTACGTTTGTCGTTCAACCACCCGATCGCACTGATCAATTTGTCCGACATTTCGTTACTTAAATTCAGTAACCACGAAAGCGTACCAGTTGTCTGCAGAACATTCTTCAGATTGCACTCGGTTTTCTCATTTGTCGGCATTAAACAATTCGTCTCACTTTGCACTTGCTCGCGGCTTGGGGAAATCATCCACGTGTGGAAATAAGCGGATTCAGAACATGGAACAAGCATCGTTGGATGTATGAGGCTTCGCGTAGGCAACAGAATTTCAACGATACATTGACAGCATCCTTTCATTGCAAAAGTAAGACTGAGAAAATAAATGTTTTCACAAAAGAATTATCTAAACAAGAACGTGAAAGTTTAGTAGACATAAGAAGGAAAAATGGAAAAAAAAACTCCACTACTGCGAAAAACTTACAGGAAACCACACGTCACAGCAGATATCGGTTCCGCCTGAACTTTGGAGTCTCCGGTGTTACTGCGCAAATAAAAATCAATCGACCTGCGCTATACATGTCATGATGATATAACGATACGTGATTCCAGCTTATTATTTTCACTCTTCGTCGCGGGGAAAAAACGACCCATGGCGAGCTGCACCACCGCTCCCTTGCTTTCTACAGACATAAAAATAAATAACAAAAGAGATCGAATTTTTAATCCATTTTTATTAGAAATATCGTCAACGGGGACACCACTGTGACAGGCCGAAAAAATTCGGTGTTCTTGATTTCTTTGTCTACTAGATTGTTTATTTGGAATTTAAAAAAAAGGTATGTTATCAAGCTTACATTGAACTTATTTCATGTAAACTTTCATTAAACGAAATAAAAAAATTAACAACGTTTTTAGGTATAATAGAGCCTGTAAATAAAAAAGTGGCCCAACAGCCAGTTCGATAACTTGGATAAGTTTTATAATCTATATAAATGCAGTTCTTGTGGTACGTAGCCGTTTTGCGAAGAAAAAGATCACAATACGGCGGCTGTAAGAAAAGTGTCATTATAGCGAAATTTTTACATATATTTGCGAGCTTAAAAAATGCCAAAAAATCGTCTACGTACAACGATAGCTACTGCAATTAGGGAATTTTTTCTTTAATTGAAATTCGGGCAATTATAGCCTGAGCTATGATTTCGGCCAGGTCGAGACAAACGCGATTAAGAGTTTTAGTATACGTAAATCTGTACTTTTGTCAATTTTCGACATTTTAACTTGCATTTTTTTTTCATATTCTTGAATATGTAGACTTAGCGAAAATGCAAAACAAGTCGATTTGTTTACCCACAACAGTGGTGGTCCGCCTTAAGAAATCAAGGTTCATACATTTTCGGTCGAGATCCGTTGAGTTTTAACGAAAGTGAACGAAAACAAAAAAGTTGATAAAAACAGGCATTTTTTCAACAAATTATGCAGCGTGTATATAAATATCAATTGCACGATACTCATCAAGAATAACCGTATGACTACACCAAGCCCCACGTGCAAGTATTTACAATAGGAGGAATTCCTCTTGCAGTATGCGATCTTTGCATCAGCTACGTTCGTATCACTTTTCCAACCCTCGTGGCTAATTATCGCGTGGCTAGTTATTAATATGCAAGCTCACAGAATTGTAAAAAATCACGTTTTCGAGGTAATAACGTTTGTTGCAAGAATGCTTTCGACCTTCGTTTTTAAACATGCGACTCAACTCAGAACTCGTGTCTTCGAATAAATGTGCGGATTTTCCGTTGTGTCTAATTCATGTTGGTTATGAAGAACGATTTGGATGAACGCAGTAATTGTCATGCGGCATGAAGCTTTGAATCCACTGGAAACAATTGCGATTTCGAATCGACGTTCTATCGATCCGAGACCTACTGCATCCCATTGCCTCTCTATTTTTTTTTGAGTGTTCTTTTGGAAATTCAAACAAAAAAATAACACGTTGCAATACTACCCGAAAGTATGTATTTTTTGTTCACTGCAAAAGGACCGGGAATTTTTTACCTCATTTACGTGGCATATTACGGAAATAACGTAACTTGAATGATCCTGACCCCCCCCCCCCCCCTCCTGCACACACACGCGGACTCGCATTTGCGTACCAATGTCTATGAAGCAGCCAACTCGGGCATATACATAGATGCATGCATAATATATTTATCCGCACGCACTGTGTGTCTCTCCGGTACACGTTGAAGGTACTGCATATGGGGGGACTGGTCATTCATATTCTTCTCTTATATTCAAGAGCATACGCTTGCAGGAGATACGACATGCATGTCAGATATTCCTATGCAACCACATACGATTGCCCGGAAGATATATTTTTACAGTACTATCATCTGTATAGTCCTTACCCGTGTGTGTGTGTGTGTGTGTGTGTTATATGGTTGTGTGTATTATATATATATACATATATATATATATATATATATATATATATATATATATATATATATATATATATATATATATATATATATATATATATAATACGTTCACGGAAATATACACGTACGTATGCGTAAGCATGTCGTTATTACGTGAGCTACACGATTGCGTGCCTCAACGGTAAGTTGCATCTTTCCCGCTCTCCCGTCACTAGGTCAGAAAGACGATTCGGTTGCCATTCACCTGATGATTTATCGCGTCCATGGTAATTTCTTCTCCCTCCTTCTCTCTTTAAGCCAAATGGCACAAATCTGTATCAATGTTTCGGTCATAACGTAAGAAATTGCATTTACACACACACACACACACATATATATATATACACACAGGGTGTCCTGTTATGAATGGATGATCCTGCAACTGTCGATAGGTCAGATCATGTCCTACTATATGCTGGAATTTCAGTTTAGTAAAAGCTCCACGGTCTTCGAGATTTTGGGCTTTATGTTATTTTTTTGAAATCATCTGCGTTCGGTTTTTCGCCCGCCATTTTTACAAATGATATGAACCCTGGGAATGATTAACAATTGGCCTGACATCGACCCAGCGTCACCCCGAGGGTCCTCGAACTTCGGCCGATGATTGGAATTACGACTGGGCGACGTTTCGACCAAAGCCGAAATGATAGGCTCGGTCCAACGTTGGCGATCGGCATGCGCCCAACGGCGGGTTTTCATCTCGGCCCAGTGTCGGTTGAAATGTTGGGCCACTGCCGGCATGAATATTGGCCTACTGCCGGCCTCAGTATTGGCCCAGCATCGGTTTTGGCATCGGTTCAGCGAAGGAACCAACATTGGCTTCGACACCGGCCCATGATCGGTTTGGTTATAACCCAATACTGGGCCAACATTGGCTTTTTACTGCGCCGATATTTTCAATAAAAAAAGCTAATTACGTTTAATTATTAGATTTATTTTATAGAGATTGAAAAGATAATACTAAATGAACATAATAATATTTTACAAGTGTATACAATTAAGTTAGAATAAAACAGAATTGAGATAAATGGAACATTAGACGATGAATAGAACATTTTTTTCACCGTTGTGTCACATCACATACAATTTCATAAGGTAATAAAACTTACGAACAATTCAGCAGGGTTGCTTTTACATCAGACTAAAAAATATAAGAAATGTATCAATAAATAAGATTATTGGGTTTCTGGGAATGGCTGCGCTCGTGGAGTATCATGAACAGTTCTTTCTCGCCGGCCGCTCTCTTGATCGCCTGCTCCAGCTAGCCAACGACTCACTTTCGATAGGATTTGAAGAGGTTCTGTGTGCTTAGACCACTTCTGTTCCGAAACCTCTGAAACAAAATAAATGATAATTAGTACAGCAATTTGAATGAGGGATGAAGTCCAGTTGTTTGCATCCTTCTTTAAAGTATACAAGGGGTGTCCCGTAATTAATGGATAACCTTGCAACCTCTCAGAGCATGCCTTCAATCCGTACAGATTTTTTTTCTTATAAAAGGAGATTCCCATGGGCCCATGTAGGAAACGACAAAGGGCCCATTATTGCCAGTGTTGGCCCATTGCTGCAGTATATTATTGGCCTATTAATCATTGCAAGACTGGCCCATTCATCAATGCAAGTTTGGCCCATTAATGATTGCAAGACTGGCCCACTAATCAATGCTATATTGGCCAATATAAAAATGGTATAGGTACAAAATCCCCCTTTCCGTCATCTGTTAATGCCAAATTCACCCTTTAGCTAGATAAATAATCCCAAAATAGACAGGTTACCTTGTATGCAGTGTATTGCTCAGTTTCATGGTTACAATCAATTATTATGTTATAACATTGAAATTTAAGTAAACTCTACATCATTGTGAATTAACTTGAATAAACTCGAATAAAGTTCAATAAACATCTTGAATAAATTCGAACTCACTTGAAATAAAAAAAAAAACTAAACATAAATTCTTTGCTTGCGCGAAGTGAAAAAGAAAAAAAAACGAATGTCACAAGACATTCCGAAGAACATCACATCCGCCCGAAGTGCACTTTTCGATGGCAGCTTTACTGGCGTTTACGGCATTTCCATTGTCAGCATAGTTTCTGTATCGGTTGGCTCGACCGCCATTTCGATCGCCAGCCCCGGATAACCATCGGCCCACTTTTTCCTTTAAGTTTTTGACATCATTACTGTCCCCAAATTTTGCTACAGAAAATTTATTTAAGAGGTTTACAGAAATTTAATCGAATTAGCAGATCATTCTGAAGACTGGAAAAGAAAAATGCTGATGCTGCTCAGATTTTTATTTCTAAAGTATCAAATCGAAATTTATTTTGACTATTTTTGTTTCTTGAGTTCGGCCCTTTATGGTATAAAAAAAACGTACAGGGACCTGAGTGGCTAACTAACCGATAGATTGCTAATTTCATTTGGATTCTTTTGGATTTCTTTTGAATTGAAAAATATTGCTAATTGATATTAGGAATATTTTTATTTATTTACCTTTTTCTAATGATTATTTTAAATTATAAATTAATAAATAATTTATTTATAAATAAATGAAAATATTCTTAATATTAATCAGGAATATTCTTTTAATGCAAAAGAAAGAATACCATGTGTTAGACCATTTTAGAATCCCAATGAAATTGGAAAATTATCTTTTAGTTGGTCAGTCAGATCCCCATACGTTGTTTTATACCCCAATGGGCCTGACTTAAGGGATAAATATAGTCAAAAGACAAATTTGGACGTGATTCTCAAAAAAAATAAGCAGCAGCATAAACATGGCATGGCACATTTGATAGTACATCTATTCAACAATAATATTTCAAAAAAAGATTCAGAAAATTATTTGATTTATGATCATGATGTCGAAGAAACTCAGGACGGGTGTAATGATTTTTTTAATTTTGAAAATGGCCGATAACTGGAAGACCGTGGGACTTTTACTAAACATACATTTTTATACTTTGATCCGTTGTGATTTTTGCCATCCGCAGGTAAAGTGATCCATTAATTACGCAGGTAAGGTTATCCATTAATTACGCGACCCCTGGAGGTTATCCATTAATTACGCGACCCCCTGAAGGTTATCCATTAATTACGCGACTCCCTGTATGGTAGAAACAATTTAACTCACCACGTGAAGCGGTGTTCTCGTTTGAATGTTGGCACGTAATTAGGTTCGTGGCAAACGAATCGACGGAATGATTGTTTTCCTCGGTACCGTCCCCATTTCCAAAAAAGTGCCGTCCTTAAGAGTAGAATGTACGGCAGACCTCAAAAGAAACATCGATGGCACATCTCTCAGCATTTTTTTTATTGACTTTTCTGAGAGGACAACTGGCGTCTTTTGCGCAAAACTTTCCCCATTGATGCTTTCACCGTCTCTTATCGTAAATGATCGTTCTAACCACGGCTTCCCCGTTTCCAAAGACCCTGTCGAGTATATCATATATAATCGGATAAAATGTAGTGAAATGAATACTTTTTCTATCGTGATTTAATATATTTTATTGGACGAGATTGAAGGTTACAACGTTGTAACGCAACGAAAATTATTACAGTTCAATTTATGATTTTTTTTCACAAAAAAACTACGAAAACCTCGCAATAATTTGTTGAATCTCATTGGAAAATCTAGAATTCGAATCTGGAAAAATATGTATTCGTAAAATATTAAAATTGAAGAGATAAAAATATAAGAAAAGAAGTTGCGTTGCAACGATGCAAATTTTAAACCCCTTTCATTGAACGGATCCCATACGAGAAATAGATTTTTCGTGCAATAAAAAGCATTAGATTATTTAAGGCATTTTTCAAATATTTGCATTGATAATACGCGATATAAAAGAGTGTTGAAAACATCATAATCTTTCGTGAAAGTACTTCCGCGGTGAACGATTTCCAATGTGGCTCAGGCTCGGCGCACGATGTTAACCACGCATCCACATATTTGTAAACTTTTTTCGGTGAATAGTAACAAAGGCCTTGTCCTTCTGCGTTGTACACCCATGAGTACGGCACAAGTTCAGTCGTTTTTTCCGTTTCAAACCACACAACTGCATAACGGTATTTTTTATTGTTCGTGGATTGGGGCTCGGAATCGGACATTTTCGATGATTCGATCACACAACATAAATCGTCACGCGGGCGAAAAAACTTGAAATGTTACACGACACAATTGTTTCCAAGAGACGCGGCAGCATCTCGACGCCAAGTGTATTTTATACCGCGTATTTTTCGCGGCCTAAACGCCGTAGCAAACCAATATTCACCCACGTGGTAACGCGCTCTAGCGGGACAAAGAAAACGATGCGAAGGAAGAAAGCCTGGTGGTTAAGTCGTAGCGTCCAACACACACGTTACTCGAACTGTGCTCGAAGGCCTGAACTGTAACGGCGTAGCGGCCAGAAGATGGGGAGGCGACGCGTTCGAGCATGCTGACAACTTCGTACACAGTGTTTACCCAAAAAACATCAACAAAGCGAAATTGCCGGTTCTTACCGCTTTATAGCGCGGCTAGAAGATGAACAAATAAAATACGAAAGACTTCGAAAACACATGTGTGATTCAAGCCTGATACACAGTCCAATACACGTTCAATTAAATATTTTTTCCTTAATTCACCCAATATGCATAATCTTTTTTCACGAGTTCATACATTCTCTAACCACTCACATATGTTGTAAGGGAAGGGCGTAACACTGGTGTTTGTCGCGAAGAAAAACACATTTTCGTTTTTTCCGGGTTGCAGAAAAAAACATCCGAAGTAGAAAAATTACTAATTGTAACAATGCCGAGATTTGATGATGCAGTTGGGTAAGAAAAAAAATACATTGACTGACTGTTCCGCTTCGTAACCCAGCAAATACAAATCGTCTGATTCGACATTTTTTTTCCTCGTCTACATGTCGCAAATATTTTCGCCATTTGGAAAATTGTTCCATCGTTCAAGGGGCCAGTCCACTTTCGAGTCACGAAAAAGGCTATTTTCGCGATTTTTTAAAAGGATTTTATTAAATATATGAATATAAAAGTTGTTGGGCTTGATAAATAAAGTCTTCATACATCATACATTTAAATCTTACTAAATAATCATACATTTTAAAAAAATGTATTTACTTTTATTCATTTTTAAGTACAAAAACTATAGTTTAACGTAACGCCTCAAAAATAGGTGGGCTAGGTAGTTCCATTACAACTCGGCAACGGCTTGTCTGAAACAAAAAAATCAAAGTCCATTCAGTATGACACCAGCTACAAAATGACCCTCGGATATAAAGTTTTATCAAAAAATTTAAAAATGGCAGATGAAAAACGAAAAAAGTATTTTAAAAACGCGTTTTTTTCGCAGTTTTTCGCAAAAAAAGATTAAAAATCAAAATGTTAAAACCATCGAGGGTCATCTTGTTGCGAATCATGTTTACTTGTGGTTTAAATTTCAAGAGAATAGGTTTATTAGTTTTAGAGATACGATGGTGTTAGATTTTGAAAACGTTGTTTCGAGAAAAACGCGTTTGAAGTTTATACTATGAAAAACTCTTACCTAAACTCAATCGGCAATTCATGCACCGTACAAAATCCCTTCTGAGGATTTTCAAAGTGGACTGGCCCCTTAACTGCGCAGTATTGTTTGGATGATTATTTCGGAATACTCACACTCACATACAATCTCACTTTCTTCCGAAACCACTTCAGCAATTACTGACCTGTCATCATTATTATTACGTTTTCCTTTGCAGAATTGACTGTTCTTTTTTCAATTCTCGATGCCTTCTGAGACGATATTTTTTTTTGCATTATAAACTTCAACGAACGTAGATGACAAAACACCACAGAAAAATCGGCGGGAATAAAATGTAGGAACGCGACACACCCGTAGTCTGACTGGCGAGAGTATCGTTCTCTCATCGTTTGGATTATATTAGAGGGAACACACAAAAATTACCAGCTTGTGGGCATCGGATCATGTGTGAGTGTTGTCTCACTCGCTTGCCATGGGAGCAGCGGCGGAGAAAAAAAACGCCTGTAGGTCAGCGGATCAAGTTTGTGTGATGTCTCTCTTGCTCGCCAAGGAAGCGGCAGCATGATGGGAAAACGAAAGTTCTCTAATAGGAGACGATTCTTCAATGTTCGTTCGACAGAGAAAATCGACTAACAACGGTAAGGAATAGGCACTCGTTGGTAGCCCAAAAGTGTGAGACGTTACTGGGCCAATGATTGCCAATCTTACATTGGCCATACGTTGGCAAATATAGAAAAATAATAATGACGGTAAATCATTGGTAATCAATCGCGGCTCAGAATTGTTGGCCGTTACTGGGCCAATGATTGGCAATCCTACATCGGGCATACGTTGGATGAACAATGGCAAATACCACAACATAAATATTGATGGCAAATAATTGGCAGCCAATGATGGCCCATAGCTGGTAGTCTATATCTGACCAATTGTTGGCAGCAGTACATCGGCCGAGTGTTGGCTGGATAACGGCAGACATTGAAAATCAGTAACGATGGCGCCCAATACTAACCCAATGACGGCCCAGATATAGGCGAGTTATGCTCGGCCAATTATCAATAAACTAATATTGGCCAAGCCTTGGGCCTGTTGTCAGTCTTGGCAATTCCTACATGGAATGGTTATTAGTCTTCTTTTATTATATCCGTATTGTTTTATCATATCAACCAAAACCCATTAACGTGATATACCACACGTTCGTGTTTACAGCGCCTCGACTTCAACTGACATCTTCTCGTAAAGCCGAAACAAAAAATGATTCTGGCGGCAAAGGTGGGGGGGGGGGGGCAGCTTTAGCCAGTGGTGAGAGATTCATTGCGGTTAACTTTCGACAGAATGGTGATTAGGATTGGACCACGCACGGGACGACCATTGAGCACCAATTGTCAGTTGCCATTTAGAAGCTGATGTCGGCGCAGGGTCGGGAATTTATTGTATGCCGATGCTCGAAATGATGTTCGGATCGACCATGAAAAGCAGTATCGGTCTAAGATGAGGACAAATCATGCCCGTAACCATCCGAGAACCATCACAGTAGCCGATGTTGGTCCAGTGTTAGCATTTTTGTTGCTTGCCGATGCTGCATCCGAACGTAGGCTCAACTATGACAAACAGCATCGGCCTAGTATCGGGATAAATAATGACCGCTAACGATCGGTTGCCGTTCAGAAGCCGATATTTGTCCAGCATTAGAATTTCGCTGCTTGCCGATGCTGAATCCGAACACAGGCTCGGAAACGGCAAACCGCGTCGGGACGAGCTTTGCTACGAATATCGGTTACCATCGGTCGGTTACCACTTACACACCAACATTGGCCCAAAATTGGCAGATGGCTGGGTGGCGGTGTTCAATCCAAATTATACGTTAAGTAGTGGCAATTACTATAGGTCCAGGTTTGGGGCCAATGTTGGGCACAAACGGTTGACCGATACCAAGCCAGACATCGGCCATATTGTGATAATCGGCAATATTTTCATGGGAATGGACAATAACTATGTAACTTTTTAAAGTAATTGGTACAATTATCGGTAGTACATTTTTTACACTGCAAGCTATGAACGTTGGATGTTCGCATTTGTTCGTATGGAAATTCTGCATAAGATCTTCTTTCATGATGTTTCCTCAACATTTAGATTGAAAAGAAGACTTTTCTCGATAAAACAAATTATCAAGAGTATTTAAAAAAAAACTGGGTCGAAAAAAGTTATCATTTGTAGAAACGGCATGCGAAAAACCGAAAGCAGATGATTTTTATCTCGAAAACCGTCGGACTTTTACTGAACTTAAATTCCAGCAGATAGTAGGACATGGCCTGACCTATCGACAATTGCAGGATTATTTATTTATAACAGGACACCCTGTATATGTATATACGTGTATTATGAGGGAGCAACGTACTATAGATCAGGAACAAAGTTGCGCTTTCCTCTATGCGATCGTGACCGAGAGGATATCGCTTTACGACCAGTTTGCTTTTTCTACTTGCGAGACGTCACCATCCGGTGCATCAGTCGCGATTGGTTGCTCTGCACATCAAACCGCCGCTCGCATATCTCTCTCTCTTTCTCTTTCTCTCTTTCTCTCTCTCTCTCCCTCTTTCTGTCTCTGCCCCTGAATGTTACTCCTCTAGACTCCATTTCTGTCATCGCTGTCGTCGGGAAACTCAACGTATACGCAACTTATCTTCTTCCATCATGACGTGTACAAGTCTGATTGCGCTTGACGTTGACAGAACTTCGACGACCATCTGATCCCTTTCTCCCTGACAATATGTACGTGTGTTTGCGCGCGATTAGGGAGCTTTCCAAGTGGATTAATTGTCCAAAAATTGCACACGGGTGCGCGCGCACATACAACAGGGGTGTACATTCAATCGCATAACCTCCATGGCGCCCACTGACAAAAATTCTGTTGACAATAACTAGATGCGTCTAGTTGTTCTTTTTTTATTATTTGAATTGACTAGATTTTTCGTGAAATCAAATTTTTCCAATTTCATTCCGTTATTGGAGTTATTCATTTGGAATATATTTATTTATTCAAACAAATGTCTTTTCAATATCGCCTAATAACTAGTTATTTTTGGTTTGTTTTCAATTAATTTGTGATTCGATTTCATGTGTTGAAAAATTTAGCGAGGTTAATCTTTACATTATAAAGTATTGTATTCATGGGTGAGAAGTCGGCGAAGAAAAAAGAAACGAATTTTTGATGAAAATTTGAATTTTTGAGAGGATTGAGTGACCTCTAAATATTTTTTGACCGCTCACAGATTCGGCTATAATTATTTTTTTTCTTCAAAGAAGATAATTGGATGGTGAGAAAAAGGAGAAAGAAATAGAACCCAAAATTCGGCCAATGATGTACGAGGGTTCGAACGAAAAAAAAATTCACGTTGAAGAGCATGTATTCGAGTAAGTTTTACAATTTTTGTATTGAAAAATATTTATAAACATGGTAAATACAGTGGTTCGTGCAGACCACTGTTCGAAAAGCATTCTTCGCGGTGACCACTGCTGCTCGAAATCAAACTATCCGACATAAAAAAAACCAGACGCATCTAGTATTTGCATGAGATTATCTAGTGCTTCAACCGAGGATTTTATAAAATATTGACTTTTGCAAAAATGCCCGCAGTCCAAAGTAAAAGTATCGATGTGAAGATCGAGGGTGAAAAAAACGCTCATTTTCGTTGATAAAAAAAAAACTTATGAAACAAAAATACTCCTTCGTTCAAGCACTGCTTTTGGAATATTTGAAAGAAGCTTGTAAGGTTTAATGTTAATCCAATTCCCCCGATTATTGAAGTCATAATCGCCATCACTTCGACCGTGTGCTACAATCAATTTTCGGCTAAAAAAATTCAATTACATTTTCCAAATATTCTTATTGTCAATACCATCACGATTTCCCGTTATTACACGTGTATTTTGGTGGAACACCATTTCAAGGTCATGATATCATGGATCGTTGGATTCGTTTGAATATCAGCTATAACGTCTTAATATAAAAAAACATGTTCCCATTTGAAAAACCATTGATGACCTTGAGAACGCAAAAACTATGACCTTGGCAAAAATGATTTCTTTGCCATCAGCCCTTCGAAATCAATCAAATTACCTCCTGAAATTTTGTTCGTCACTCAAAAGGCAACGGAGATATTTGGGGTGAACACGTTAAATGGTCCACCTTGTATATCCAATACACACATATGCAAATGCATTTTCTCACATTTTGGTCGAGAAGACATAACATTGATACTTGCATAGATATGTCGTTTTATTTGGTTCAAAACGGAGAAAAAAACGAAGAGAGACGGAGAGAGGGAGAGAAATGACCATGGACGCGATAAATCATCAGGTGAACGGTAACCGAATCCTCTTTCTGACCTAGTGACGGGAGAGTGGCCAAGATGCAACTTACGGTTGTGGCACGCTACCGTGGAGCACACGTAATATTAACATACATACACGCATACATACGTGTACATTTCCATGAACGCATTAAACACACATACACACACACACACACACACATATTCCGGGCAAACTTATGTGGTTGCATAGGTATACATAGACATGTATGTCGTGCCACCTGCGAGTATATGCTCTCGAATATAACAGAACAAAATGAACAACCAGTTCCCCCATATGTGTTGCCTGTAACTTGTACCGGAGAGACACACAGTGCGTGCGGATAAATATATTATGCATGCTATGGGTAACAGGTATAAGGCGAACACGCCCGAGTTCGCCGCTTCACAGAGTTACGTACGCAAATGGGAGTTCGCGTGTGTGTGTAGATAAAGGGGGGTCAGGGTCGTTCAAGTTACGTTATTTCCGTAATATGCCAAAAAATGCGGTAAAAAATGCCCGGTTCGGATAAGGTTCCGAACCCCCCCATCAAGCTGAAATTTTGCACAAACCTTTCTTTTTAATATTTTAAGATAACCTCTAATGGTATTTTTGGCAACTCGCAATAGTTTTCGAGAAATTGATTTTTTAAGTTTTTTTTTTAGCGTCAGATTCCAAACCCCCCACTCTTCCGATTGAGCTGAAATTTTGCACAACCCTTCCTTCTAATATTGTAAGACAGTCCCTAAAGGGAATTTAGCGACCCGCAATAGTTATCGAGATAGTGAAGTTTTTCAGTTTTTTGGTTAACTCGTGCCGACTATATCTATATCTGCTACGTCTCCGTTCATACCTATATATGTTATCGCGCTCTCCGTTTTGTTCAAACAAAAATATCCAAACAAACCATAACCCAAATCCCTTAAGCGGTTGCCTTAAAATATTGAAAGGAAAGTTTGTGCAACATATCAACTCGTTGGGGGGGAGTCGGAACCTTGCCCCTCGGTTCTTTTGCGCTGAACTAAAAATCCGTCAATTCGCATAGTATTATGTAAGCGTTCTTTTTTTGTTAAAATTTAAGAAAAAAACATTGGGATAATATTCCAAGAGGTGCTGCGGCTGTGGGTTTTTGATCGATAGAAAATAGATTTAATGTCGCAACAGTTGATAGTGAAACATACATCGGATGATGCAATTGTTTCTGATAAATGCAAGCCTTATCCCGTGTCACAAGTCGTGCGCCCGCATACACGGAGAGAATTTTTAAGTAATTTTTACTGTGAAATCACAGTAACTCGGTGACAAATGTGCAATTCTTCAGGTTTTTAGGAAATAAATTATAAATTTTCATGGAAATGAATCAAAATTTACTTTTGCGTAACAGAAATTTAAAATATTTTCCAGAATTTTTACTGAAATTAATAGTAAAATTTCATGAAACGTAAGGATTACGACAATAAGTTAAAAAAGTGCTAATATAAATGAAATTTTTCAGTGGAACATTGAGAAATTTGCGTGTTTTCCATAAAAATTTAAAAAAGGAATCCGAAATTTTCCGTGCGTCCACCGGAATTTTACGTTCTTTATAGTAAAAACAGTTAGGGCTAGGTCGCCTGACCGTACCCGTGAGCTCTGTGTGTGAGCGTGCGTATACGTGAACGCAAGCTGTGAGAGTGCTTGTGTATGACGCAGTATGACGAGCACGAACGACGCCGACCCGCGTTGCTTAGCAACAGCGGTACCGCGCATGCGCATTATAGTACGAAGCATGGGCCAAGAAAGCCTCGTGGTCTCGTGCAGTCTAACGTGTTCTACGCAGTTCTACGCAAGAAAACAAAGAAACGTGAAAAGAAACTTCGATACAGGACGTCTACAATGGTACGGAAAGATGATATGCTAAAATAAGTAGCAATCAAGAACACAAATGTTCAGAAACGCCGATGAAAAAAGTGTTTATTTTTAGGACGGTATTCGAAATACAGTATATAGAGTATTTATTTAATCATAGGGAATTAATTTTTCGCTAGGGATTTTAGAAATTTCAAGTTTGTCCAGGTTATTTTTACTGTAGAAACTTGGAATTTTTGAGGCAGCCCATTGTTAAAATTCTACATGAGAATGTGTCAGAATTTTTACTGAAAGAAATGTAAAAAATTATGCTACTTGCTTAAATTTTTACATGAATGAAAGCAAAATATTAAAAGCTAGTGTCAATTTTTGGCTATGTGCACATTTGTCACCGGTTTCAAATTTTTAATGTAATTTTTACGGAGATTTCACCGTGAGAAATACTTAAAAATTCTCTCCGTGTACACCTACTCCCTTCTCCCTAGCACCGTTCCGCGATTCACCAGATTTACCCACAACGAGAAATCTGCAGATTCATTCTCATATGCACATTCTGAACCGAGTCGCGCATATAGAAATGAAGGAAAAATACATTCCCGCAGTTATAATTACGGAAACATGATTTTTCGTAATTGTATGAACTTGCATATTGATGAGGCGCGATAAGAAATGGCGAGTTTTAAAAAACAATAGATAAGTACGTGATGCAAAAGTCGAATGCTGCAGGACTAATACCATCTCTTTATCAATAACTGTATATTGGTATAGCCTTGGCGCAGTCTAGACTGCGCCGAACTAATTGGGACCGGACATAGTTCGGATAATCGAAAATATATCTCGGATTTTCGGGAAAATCAGCTCGAATAATATAATTAGTATCGAAAATTCTCTTCATTAATCCATCGATCCTAATTTCTTTATCTGATAGAAATTAACAATGAAGAACGTTTCAATTTTTATACCACCACTACTTGTGCAGTTAAATCACAATTGCGGCTTAAAATAATGATCAAATTTTGGCTGTGGCATAGCAGTTGCGCGTTTCTTGGCCGCTAAGTCTCGAATTCGTTTTAAGAACAGCAGCTGGGTGGGACTATTTTCTGGTTGGGTTTCAAACCATTCCAGGGTGGTTTCTCGTATATACGTACAATGTATATACGACCTAATGTATGAAGTTACATATGGGCAAAAATGTATTTTGAAAATATCTCGAAGTGTTAGGAAACAGCTTTGTTAGAGAAAAAAAGGGGGATACCTTAAGGCGATATAGTACAGTCGTGCTGTATATTGGAATCAGAAAAAAATAGAAGGCTAGTTTTTTAACAGGTGATTTTGTAGGTGCCGCTGGTGCTGAATCCGAGTTTGCCTGAAAATCGGGGTGTAATGTTTTTTTAGGGGATGAAAGGGGATGGGGGTGGATTAACGCCAAACTACAACCCCCACGAGGTCGGCGCCGGGAGACAAAATGTTCGGAAAAATCCGCGCATTAGTTTTGTCCACAGCGCCAAAGTCGTGGAAATTGATTTTGGCGGTGGAAAAGTGGTAGTGAAATTTTGAAAAATCAGTTTTCATGCGATAATTCTTTAGGAAAAATTCGTACGACTTTCGTTCATATGGGAACGTCGTAGCCCGTGAAAAGACGCGTCGATCGAGTATTTGTTCATCCCTCTCCAATAATATATTCACCCCCAAAAGACTTGTTGAAGTATAAACAAAAATTGTTTATCGAATAACTAAAAAACAATCGATTTTTCGGGAATGGTTCTAGTGTACGAAATGTACAGAATAATTTTGCCTATATTTTCGTTCTTATGGGCCACCCTTGAATTTTGCTTTTCCAAACCCCTCTCAGGGGTGGAAAATTCAAATTGAAATTCTGGGGAAACTATCTATGAACTATATATAAACGGCACCTACAAAATCACCTGTCACAAAACTAACCTTCTCCTAATTTTTTCCGATTACGGGGTTTTTCAGCGACAGCACGACTGTACTAATACCGCAACTGAGAAAAAAAGACCATCATTGAGTTTGGACAATCGAACGCTCGGATACGGCGCCGAAGCGTTCGGATAACCGAAAATTCGGATTACAATTTTAGAGATTTTAGAATTTTTAGAATTTAGAGACAATTTTAGAATTACACGATTAGGGAACGCATAGAAATTCCCTTGCGGAAATTGAGTTGGGGCTGCGATCAGGCCCCAATAATATTCCCCTATCTTTATTCGGGCCTTAATCTGGAAGCCACATGCGGGCCGTTTGCGGCCGGTCACACTTTGTCAACAAGGGCCATTAAAGGCGCAACAACCGGGGCCTTATAAGTTGCCTCAATGGCGCCTCATCAAAACCATTTCAGCGTCCTGAAAATGCCTCAACGGCGCCTCATCAAAACCATTTCAGCGCCATAAAATATCCGTATCAGTGAATATACGTGTATGTTAAATGCGTCAGGGCAAGCTGTATTTGTTTTTATGTAATTGTTCATGTGCATAGGTATGGGCGTGAGTACATGTGTATGTATGTGTGCGTGCGTAGAAATGTGATTGCGTATTTGCATGTGAGCCTTTATGACAAACTGCCATGACAAAATTAATACAAAAAATAATGTGAGGCGAACTCTCTTGACTGCCAACATTTATTTTTGACGAACTATCCACTATGATAACATTTTTTAGAATTGTGATAGCTTGTAACACTTAAGTTTAAAATTATGAGATTATCACATTGATTATAGTTATGGTGACAGTCTGAAATGAGTCTGTAAGGGTACAGAACGCGAATGAGCGACATTATACGTCCGCTGTATAAAGTAAAGTATTAATGACTCCAACAAAAGTAATATTATCTTAGTTTTAATTAGGAAATTATTAAGTAATTGAATAAGTAATGCTCAATCATTAATGTATCACGGAAAAATACCAATATATCGCGGGGAAAAAATACACCACGGAATTCACTTGTTTTTCTGCAAGGTCCACGTAGATAAGTCATCTCGATGAGACTTAACGCATCCTGCGCCCCCCATGCCAGTCTTTTGCATTATTTGAACAAATATATTCTACCACACATCCATTCTAAGGAATGGATGTGTAGTAGAAATTTAAAAAAATATCGGTTCGAAGAGGTGCAGGAGAATGTCAATTGCTGTGATTCGGTTCCGGTTTGTTTTTAGGCTTATGCGTTCCCATTTAAAAAAAAAGCTTATAACTCAGTAATCATCCTCCAAGTCGTCCACGCCATCGTCACTGGTAGCTCCATCGTGCCCACCTGCTACGATATGCAACTTCGAATTGCATATTTCACACCTTTTGCCGCGTTAGCCTGAACGTCCGATTGACCAACGCGCGAAAACGACCGAACAAATAAACTACCAATGCAGTGTTATCCGCGCTATCAGCGCAGTTATCTAATGACGCTTTTCCCTCGCGTATTCGCTAACACGTGTTGTATTATGTCAGGACACATGCGCGTGCATAGATAGCTATGTAGAATAGATGACGAAGTGCGGGTTGGATAGCGGGCCACCGGGAGACCACAACCGCAACTAATGTGCAACGTTGTAGTCGGTGCACGTACAAGTGTAGTTATAAGCGAAACTGGTGTTCTTGAGTAGTACAGTGGCGCTATTCGGTCTCTCTCTCTCCCCTCTTCCTCTCTCTCTCTCTCTCTCTCTCTCTCTCTCCTGTTTTATCTGTTTTCCACTCTTTAAGGATTCCCAGGTAGGGAATCAAAAGGCTGACGATGGAAACAAACTTGTGTGAGCCTTGTTTCACCGAGCCTGAGTGAGACAGACCTGGGCCAGGTTTGATTGCATCGTTTGGAGCAGCCTGGAACCAAGACTGGCTGCTTAGCCTTAACTCAGGGTCATTTCAAGCTTTATTCAGCCAGTGAATTTTAAGGCTAAAAAATCAAGGCTTGATGCAGGCTGGTTACAGGTTGTGATAAAATAAAATAAATTTTAAACGATATTTTCCCTGTATTTTTATGAAAAAAAATTAGCAATAAATTTGTCGGGTGCGAAGGCACGAAAAACGAAAGCGAAGGAGGCAGCTCAGAACATTTAAACATATTCTCTTATCGATATTTATGAGGTACACAAAAAAGTTTTTTTTCTCGTCACATACACATTTCGTATATACTCACTCTCTGGGGTTTGCGTACACTCTGTGTATTACGTGTCCCATAAACAATAAATAAAATAAAGTATTGTGTTTAAAATATTTTATATATATTTTATAACAAATAATATAATGAATAATAAATATATATAATAAATAAAATGAATTCTTTACACATTTATTAAATTTATCCCAATGTAGAATATAGAAAACTAAAAAACAGGCCTCATATAGCCTCGAGAAGAGTTTGGGATAAGCCTGGTCATAAATGCTCGTGAAGGCTTCATTAAGGCTCTCTTTGAACCTTGTTGTTTCGTCGGTTCAGGCTTAGTACAGTCTTTTCTACCAGCCTTTGGTCAAGCCTGTGTGCAACAGCCTGAAACCGCGTTATCATTCAGGGGTTCAGCGAGGCCTGAAATCAGGCTGGTGCTCAGCCTGAATAAAAAAATGTGAGCCTTGTTTCAGAGCTTGGCGAGCCCTTTTTTCATCGTCAATTCCTACCTGGGTTGTCGCACGCATCGTTCGCACTTTAACGGCGACAGGAATTAATGTTACTCGTATATGTGCATTAGGGTGGCACAATATAGAGCTCTATTATTTTTTCGTTTTCTCACCATCCATTTATCTTCTTTAAAGGAAAAAAAAATCGCGAAAGCTGCGAGCGGTCGGAAAATATTTAAAGCTCGCTCAAGGCTCCCAAAAATTCAAAATTTCATTAAGAGGTTACCCCCAGTTGCGATTTTGAAAAAATCGATTTTTTGTATTGCATTTTTTTAAAGTATAATCATCTGAGAATATGTCCTGAAATCGATCGATTTCAAGTCGATCCGAAGAAAATTGACTGAGATATGAGCGTTGAAAGAGAAGAATCCGCGTTGAAAGAGCGTTGAAAGAGAAACTTTAAACGCGTTGTTCTCAAAATGGCATTTCTGAAGTCGGTAACCAAGATTACTCGAACACTAATGAACCGATCTTCTTGAAATTTTGCAGGCTTATTTAATACATAGAAATGTAGTCTTTAATCGTTCGATTTTTTTTCGAAAAAAATGGCCGTTTTATGGCCAAAAAACGGCCGTTTTTTCTCGTGAAAATCGAACCATTAACTTTGACTGTCCGCCATTTTGTGAAAAATGAATATTTTTTAAAATCCGTCGATTAAAGACTAGTTTATACTTATATTTGACTAAATCCATCGTCATGTTTTTTTTCAGATGATCCACTTCGCCGCAATGTTGGTCACCGCAAACCGTGTATATAAAAACATTATTTCATTGACGGCCATTTGCCACTAAACAATGTAATATTTTTCAATAAAAATATTACTGAAAGTTCTTCAAGATGTGTTCTTTAAGATGGTACATTGATCGATTAAAAAAGTTTTGTAGTTTTCTTTAAAAAAATTCATGAAAAAGGCCTTTTTTGCGCTACAAGTGGGTGTAACGCCTTAAGAACTCGATTTTTTTCGTCCACTTCTCACTCATGAATTTTACACTCTAAAATTTTTGAATAAACCTCGCGAAAGCTCTAGCCGGCCAATGAATATTTAGTGGTCGCTCAACAGCTTCGGAAATTCCAAATTTCGCCATTTTTTTGCTGTGTAAAACTTTCAAAACAATTAATCATCTGTTGTTCGAAACCAGATTTTTCAGATTTACGGCACACTTTTAACCCAAAAATTATAGTCTTTGTTCTCATAAAATAATTATTCAAAGCTTTTGTCCGTAAACAAAATTATAGGTCGGTTTATTCGTGGAACTGAACTGGCAGCTGTTTTCCGCGCATCGTAATGCGTCCCACAGTTGGTCTCGTTAGTCAAACTGCGGACCAATCGTAGCTGTACTCTGTGACGAGCGACGCCATAATACAATGATACATAATGATACATAATAACAGATAACGTCTAATTGGTGTTTGTTACAAATTATTACAATAAATTATTCAGAAGATGTAACACTTCTTTGTTTATTGTGTTTTTATGCTACAAGGAATTATAGTGCATGCGAGATTTATTTTTTGGCGGAAATTGTGATTTCGAAATCTTGAGCGACCACTAAATTACCCACGAAACCCCTTAAGGACTCATATTTTAACAGGCGTCTTATTTCACCATACTGCCATGGGAAATGCCATGTGTGCCTATGTGGAATAAATAAATTCCAAATAGGCGAATTTAAAAAAATAATATTCGTATATATTTAGTCGCACATATATACTCGCCACACATTCATGTATATCATATATATATATATATATATATATATATATATATATATATATATATATATATATATATATATATATATATATATATATATATATATATATATATATATATATATATATATATATATACATACACATGAATGTGTGGCGAGTTACCGTTGCACCTATAAGTGCATCTCGATATAAAGCTGAGATTAAGGATAAAACGGTGGACTGTTTCTCATGGGCGTGCGGAAAATCGCGAAGGAGCGAATAGCAAAAGACGAGGGAGAGCGATTCATATGCTGCATATTTAAATAGAGATCCCGCTCATTTGCTTGTTGTCTCGCTCTTTGTATCTCTCTCTCTCTCTCTCTCTCTCTCTCTCTCTCTCTAGTTGTCTGCCTTCATCGCTCACAACGCATAAAGGAATCAAAGATCCCCACGAAGATGAAACCGATGGCACATAAACGGACTCGTAGTATAAAATATACCGCGATAAATGTGCAAGCACATAAAATGACTTCGAACCACGTGGGCACAAATCGTGCGGTATATTTTATAACGAGGGAAAAGCTGAGGCAGACTTTACGATCGAAATGAAGCGATGATACCGTAATTACGGGATTGTCAATTTTAGCGAAAATTGTTTACACTGGCTGCACATGTAAACTCGTCGTTTGCCTCTTGTTAATGATCACGAAGATTTTCCGAGTGCCGATTTCAGTGCACGATTTTTTTCATCCACGATGACTTTGGAAAAATTGGATTAAAACGAGACATGGTCGATTTGCGCTGTAGATCACTGCTTTTTCGTTTTGCGTATAGATGTTGACGGGAATGAGTAAACTGTAGTGCAAGGTTCGGATTAAGGACAGGTTACCGACGAGAGGCATGAAAAATGCATGAACTTTGGGAATTTTTTTGTTTTGTTTTATATAATGTAAATACTTTATGGATTTATATTAATAAATTAAGTAATAATCATTTTATTATTATTAAATAGAAATAATTTTGGAAATGAGTTTCAACGTATTTTATTCTTCTAACAACGGACGCGCAGGATGCGTTAAGTCTCAATTATCGTTTTTTATTTATTGTACTGCACTTTTACATAATATCACCATACACGTATATGTCCACGAAGCGTGCAGGTTATGTTTCAAGACGCCGAGTTTTTTTCGGGTGATTTTTCACATATTTTTTCCTGATGGCGGGTCCTGATGGGGACCCGTATGTACTGTGTGTCGAACAAGTCCCTATGAAGATGTCGGTGCATGTTGGGGCGCCCCAACAAATTTGTGCACGAGATCCCGAAAGAATATTTTTTGGGAAGATCCAACAAATTCCGGTTGAGAATTTCGAATGAAATCTCTCGAACGACTCCAATCGGGCAATACTGCGGAATCCACTTGGATTCCAATGTGGACTCCCTACGGGCGGCGTCCCTGTCAAATCCCTATAGGGATGTGGTAGGATCTGGGGACTCCCCAACAAATTTCTGCACGGGGACCGCGTGGCGCACCGTAAGAACGAATTTTAATCTCCATAACTGATGCTGATACTAAAACATGTTTAAGATAAAAGTTGCATTTTTCAGCTGTCATCTTACGTAAGTGTTTCGTATATGGGAAAGACATTGGAAGACATTCAAAGATCAATGTTCTCTTCATAATACAGAATATCATATTTTTTTTCATTGAAACAATGGATTCTTACTGCCAGGTCAGTGCCACCAAAGAGTACGCAGTGCTTTTAATTGCTTCATTTTATGTTGTGTTGGCAACACCACCTAACCTGTCAGTGGCATATGTCATGTCAAGAAGTTGGACAATAACTTGCTTCGTTGAGGTATTTATTTCCAATTTTATGACTGATAATATATTTTCGATGTGTTTAATCTTATTTTTTCACAATTTTAAACACGTTTTGTAAGCGATTAATTTGCACCCAACAAATGTTATTATACTTTAAACTCGTGATCGAAATTGTGGTTTTATTGAGACGTTATGTCGCCGTTTTGCTTGCTTACAAAAATTGTAGTGAACATAGACTAAAAACACGTTTTTGGTAAGAGTCCCCAAAGAGTGCTAACTGTTACCACTATTCCTCACCACTACTTCGCTCTCATGCGCACTCTTAGCTTCTATGAAAGGTTCTCATTGAGTACTCTTTGCAACACAGTACCCTAAGAGTACGCACGAGACGAGTTCTAAGTTTAAACCTTTTTTTCATATTTTTCGAGATTGTTACTTAAGATTTATATTGAAAACAATGTTCCCAAATGATCAAAGCTTAACTTAAATAAGAAGTACAAAGTATATTATCAAAATGCCTCTTTCGAGAAATGAAAGTTTGTAAAGTGCGTACTCTTTGCTGGCTATACCCTACACAAAATCAGTACATCCATTGGTGCATAAAAAAAAATGTGACTTCATTTGAAAGCAACAAAGCCAACCTTGTATGTCATCTGCGCGTCCACGTAGCGAAACTCAGCCACTGTGGACCATGTGCTTCCTGAGACCTTTTATTTAATTTGAAATTTTTCAAAACCTTCGATGACACTAGAATTTGTTTCGATGAAGGTTAAATCTTCATTTGAAAAAAAATTCTAGGGTCATCGAAGGTTTTGAAAAATGTTCACGGAGTCGATAAAAATGAGACACCCGGTATAAATGTATACAGGGTGTCCCACTTATCTCTGCCACCCGGAATAACGCGGTATTTATCGACGTCACGAAAAAATGTTCTAGAAAAAAATTGGTCGCATTTGATGGCCCCCATCACACAGTACATCTTTTAGCTGGAACATGTTTTTGTGACGTCGATAATAACCGAGTTTTTTCGGGTGGCAGAGATAAGAGGGACACCCTGTATACATATACGTACCCTTCGAAGATGTGCGTATGTTTGCTCGTTCTCCAAAGAGAGGGTACAAGAGATTGAGCGGAAGTGAGCCAAGAGTATATGGTTACGCGTGGTTGCAAAGATGCAGTGAAACGGGGAAGCCCCATACCCAAAAGTGGAGATACGGTTTCCTCTCGCTCCTGCCATCTATTCGTAATGATGTTTGATTTACGCTTTCTTATATACACTGCGGCCTCTCCAAATGGCATAGGGGCGGGATCGGTGCCGCGTCACACTTGCAAAAATGGAGGTTGCCCACCATCCACTTAAGGGGCTACATCTACCTAGAGGCCCCAAACAAATGGCCAAATTTCGATTTTTTTTCTGGGAAAAGGCTGGTGAAACAAACGCATTTTTTTTAACACGAACGTACATATATTGAGAGCCTTTAAAAAATCACCACCAAAACATCAAAAACATGGCCGCCGGCAGATGATGAATTTTTTTTCGCGACATTTGGTGGTGGATACTCTCTAGCTTGAACGGCGCATCTTAAATCTAAAAACCAAACGGGTTATTCAAGTTAACAATAAATACGAGTCGTTGACGATCGTCGATTTTTTAAATCTCTTTTTTTAACAACGTGGCGATGAATTGAAACTCGACCATACATCTATGAAAAAAGTCGTCATTTTTACGTAACTATTGAGAAATGAAGATCGATTTTGAAAAAGTGAGATCGTCAACGACCTCTAAATGTTTCTCGTCGTATCTCCTGTAAATTTGGAACCAATCCATCAAGTCGTTCCGGAGATATCATGTCCACCGACTTTGAAAATAGTCTTTCGAGGAAAACGCGTTTCAGGGGTTACGTGGGTTTGGAAGCCAAAAAGCATATTATCTCTATTAAAAAAAATATAATATGTTAATCATTTTATTTAAAAAGTTGATCACATAAAAGAACAACATTGCAAGCATATTTAAAAAAAAAATTCATCCAAAAATTGGGGATATTCAGCCGGTGGGACCTGCTTTCCGGAGGCCCCTAAAAAGTGACCTCGTGGTGGTCAGGATAACTCATTATAGCTTTATCTGAAATTAAAAAACTATCACTAGTCAATGCTATTTCGAAGCAGTGTGCAAAATTTCAAAAAGATCGGTTTATTCGTTTTTGAGAAATCGTGTCCACCGACTTCAAAAATTGTGTTTTGAGAAAAATGCGTTTACCTGCGTCGCTCCCAGTCGGTCTTCCCCAACGGGGGGAATTCCCAAAGGCTCTCTCTCCTAGACTTTTGCTTCGATTGACTTGAAACTTTGGGCGAATATTCTAGACTTATTGTACTATTAGATAATAAAATTAGAAAGAAAGGGTTTTTTGAAATTTTCAAACTCACGTAACCCCTTAAAGTTTAAAGTATCGTGCTGCTACCGCTCGAGTTGCCGGCTGTTAGGAGCTGTAGCTCATTCAATTTAAGGAATATTTCAATAAAATTTTCAGGGAATACAGCCACAAGGTGATACTATCGAATGAAAATATTTTTGGAAAATGCAAATTTTTACCTACCCAGGTAGATGTAGTCCGTTGAGCCGACTCTGCGCAGGCGGAGTCGCTGATCGCAGTACCCCTGAAGCCTTCTCTCATAGGGAAGGTGCAACTCGACGCCACCCCTCTGGTGGTCAAAATCGAAAGCTTTTGTAGGTGGTGCAAAATAATCCAAGTATTGCAAATGCGTGTTATTTTCCAATAATGGACGAATTAAGTTATAATTTCGCTGTATTTGCGAATTTTCCATCAAGTTGAAAGGTATTGATGTACATCTATCAAAAAAAATCTCTTATAAGAATCTGTTATATTATACATCATTGTCAAAAGTAATAAACATGTAGTAAGGCGAGAATGTTTTGAATTTTCAGCATTTGGGTTATACATATGAGGCATTCCACGTCACTTCCGTCAGTAAAGAAAAATCCACAAATAATTTTGAAAAATCGCGTTTTTTTATTGAAAAAATTCACCGAGTGTCGACATTTAAAACAAATTTCTGACGTTTTTTCTTGTTGATTACCATTTTTTAATATGTTTCCATTCAAATGGCTGTACCTTTGGCAAAATTTGACGTATTTACATTCGTAAAAAACGAAAATGTGCGTCTTTTTCTAGCCTACCAGAAAAAAATTAAGTTAGATTTTATTGAGCAAGTCGAACGTCCGTTTCAGGGCAAAATATGCAAACACATTTTTTTCTCAAGGAAAGACACTCGTTATTTTATTTTTAAGAATTTCCCCGAATTGTGAATACGAAAAACGGACCTTTGGTTTTTTTTTTATTTTACGGGATTCCGAAACACCGTGAAGGACAGCTATTTTTATTGTTTTAATTTTTTTATTAATATTCGATTGAAGAGTGTGGAGCACTCGCTGTATGTTTACCTGGTTTTTGAAATACATATGACATATATGTCATATGTCTTGGACCCTTGGACTGCTCCACACTCTTTAATCGAATATTAATAAAAAATAAAAATAGCTGTTACTTCACGGTGTTAAGGAATCACATAACATAAAAAATACCAAAAATCCGTTTTTCGTATTCACAATTCGGGGAAATTTAAAAAAATAAAATAACGAGTGTCTTTCCTTGAGAAAAAAATTTTTTTTTGCATATTTTGCCCTGAAACGGACGTTCGACTTGCTCAAAGTATGGGCACGTATGCACGTCAATACATAGACGTTTACAGATGTCGAGAAGAGTGTCGTGCACGCAGCACGCATATACGTATGTACGTGTGTGTTTATGTACACATATGCTCATAGATATATCCATGTATCTAAGAAACGGTGAGGATGCATCGTCAGAGTTTCTTCCGCGGTGAACGCGTTTCTTTCACGCCCGAGAGAACTCGCCTTCACTTTATCTCCCTTCTATATATACCTATATACGGATAGAGATGCAAGAGTCACCACAATGGATATATGATATCTGAAGAGCGCAGGGGGCGGCTTATATGCAGATGTGTCCTCGACCCGGTACCGTTAGATAATATATGTATCGACATGTGCCGCTCCGTTCGGCGCGTGATCGTTTGTCCATAATATCGATTCTAATAAAACGACTTACGATCGACTATCGAGTATCTAAAATAAGGTACCTGCGGGTAATAAGGCCTACCTAAGCGAGATTTGCGATAAAATGAAAAATAATTAAATTAATCGCGGGGTTTTTAACGATAATCAAACTTTTGTATCAATGATTATAAAATATAAACAAAAACGGCAACCTCCACCATAAACAAAAACAAAATTAAATGTTTTTGAGAACCTCGCCAAAAGGCCTTATTTTGCTATGGTAGGCTAATAAGGCATACGACTTTAACATACTTAAATAATTAATCTGGATGTTATACATTTGGTATTTCCGATCAACAATTATAGAAACGCACTGAAATTACATTTCAGAAACGCATATAAACTATACATTTGCACAATTCACAGTCATCAGGGCACTTGATGTCAGCGGTATATTTAAGGGGAGGGTAAGGGTTTTAGCGTGACAAAAACTCTTTTTTGCGAATTTTTTTCATCCATATGGATAGAGTAAATTTATTGAAACCTTTTGTACATTGCTAACGGAGACTTTGTCCTTGGAGTGCCATATTTCAGGTGTTTACATTTTAATTTTTTTAAAGGAAACGAGTAAAGCTTTTTGAGTGCGGTTTTTTTCTTGCTTTCATTCATGATATACAGAAAGTTAAAAAAAATTTTGTTGAAAAAAAAACCAAAATGGCGGCCGTTGCAGCTCCGCGAAAACAGGTCCTTAAATCGCGGGAAGTAAACGGCTGACATCACTGCCCCCTCTTTGTTGATCTGAAACACAAATTCAAAGCATATTATCAATCTGTAACCCTTTGGTCATGGAATGACGGATGGGTTTTTCGTTTAGTACAAATTTCGGAAAATGTGTTTACACAAATGTGTTTATAATTACCGCTAATCGGCAATGCCTGGTCCATAGAGGCATCCCTCCTCTTCTTCTAGCTGCTCATGTTGAGCCGCTAACATCTCCCGCCGATTTCAAGGACACAGTCTCCCTTAATATAGTAGAAACATGAAATAATATAGAAATGGACAACACATTTATATGGCTAAGTGTAATATTCCAAGAAATACTTACGATTGATCCGGAACGATTTTTATTATTCGCGCCGCGCGGCGATCCCTCACAATGGTCGTGTTCATTGGGTCTCATCATTTTGATACGAACAAGTGCGCATGCGCATAATGATGCGCAACGCGCAACTGCGCAATGAAGCGAGTCATTCGTGTTGCGCATGACTCGTTTGATTGCGCAGTCGCGCGCTGCGCATCATTATGCGCCTGCGCACTTGTTTGTATCAAAATGATGAGACCCAACGAACACGACCAATGTATGATGCCACACTGATGGCGGGGAGAGGGTTATCGCGCATGCGCCAGCTTGTGGCGACATCTTCGTGCGTTATGCGCCTGCGTGTGTAGCCTTCAGCGAAAGCGCTGATTCGAAATACGATTTTTGTTCGATAGGCCTTATTAGCCGACAGGCCTTATTAACCTGTCAGTGGCATATGTCATGTCAAGCTGTTGGAGAACAACTCGCTTTGTTGTGATATTTATTTGCAAATTTATGACTTATTCGTCAAAAAATGAGATCGAACACATCGAAAATCTATTATTATGAATTTTCGATGTATTTTATCTCATTTTTGAACAATTTTATACACGTTTTGTGAGGTTTGCGATTAATTTGCACCCAACAACTTTTATTATACTTGAAAATGGTGATCCAAATTTTATTTCTATTGAGAGGTTATGTCGCTGTTTTGCTTGCTTACGAAAATTATGGTGACCATAGAACAAAAAAAACGTATTTATAAGTGCGCACCCAAAGAGTGCGCACTCTTGTCACTATTCCTTACCACTACTCCGCTCTCGTGCGCACTCTTAGCTTCTATGAAAGGTTCTCACTGCGTATAGTCCAGGGATTTTAGCACCAAAAATGGGTTCGCTCCGCAAAAAATCCTGATAATTGATTTTTCGATTGGATTATGTCAGAGGGTGTCCCCTAAGTATAAAACATGCAAATATCTCGGAAACGGTGAGTTTTACGTTAAAAATCCTAAGAATCTTTTTTGTAGAGAATAAAACTTCCCATCTTTTTTATTCGAAACTTTTTTCTCTATTGTCAATATTTGCAGAGATATAGTCGATTAAAAAACCAAATTTTTGTTTTTAGACAATATCCCGATAACTTTTGGAAATACGAAAAAAATGTAGTAATCAAAGTTGTAGAGCATGAAATTTTCTACAATTTTTGTATAAAACTTTTTTTTGTAAAATCGATAGTTGCTGAGTTCTAGCGCATTGAAAGTTGCCGTCAGGTAAAGAAAAGCAGCAATTAATGGTAATACGTTACTCTAGCATGCAAACAAAAAGTGTAACGAGACGCGACGTCTCGGCGGTAAGTATTGCAGGAGATAATTGCAACACAACACCCTAAGAGTGCGCACGGGACGACTTCTAAGTATGAGCCTTTTGAATATTTTTCGCGATTGTTTCGTAAGATTTATATTTAAAATAATATTCTTAAATGACCATAGCTTAGCTTAAACAAGAAGTACAAAGTGTATTGTCAAAAGCGATTTTTCCAAAAATAAAAGTTCCTAAAATGCGCATTCTTTGCTGCCTTTACCCCAGAGGATCACGTTGAATCATTTTGGAAAAGTGCACGCGTGACTTTTCCTTATTCTTGTGTTAGAATTTTTATGCGAAGCCGCAAACACATAAGTATGTATATATAGTTGCGAATAAATCTTGGCAACGAGATTTTGTTCGGAGGTTGAGAATAAAAGCGCGACCGGGCGGCCCCGCCAGGTATTTGTTTCGGATGCGGAATTAATAATTGTGAGCTGATGCATGATGCACAAATCGAATGATACGATAATGGAGGGTTGGGTCGGTCGATCGCTCGTTGCAGCAGTGGCAAATGAAAGGGCGTAACTCGCTCGGGCTTCGCGATACGGGCTTCTGGTCCGTCGTGCCGTTTAGTTATCAGCTCGTGATATACGCGGATATGGGGATTATCGCCGGCGGCGCACGGAAGCTGAATGCACGATCGGCGAGCACCGCGGGGGCTCTTCCCTATTCTCTCCTCACGCTATCCACCGCATGTGTATATATACAGGGTGTCCCTCTTATCTCTGCCACCCGAAATAACTCGGCAATTATCGACGTCACAAAAACATGTTCCAGACAAAAGTTGTACGGTGTAAAGGGGGCCATCAAAGGCGACCATTTTCTTTTTATTTCGGTGGAGTCGCTGACGCACAGTGAAGGTCACCTCCACTTTTTAAATGGAATGGTATATTTTTATCAACCATCTTGTGGAGCACCTCAAGCCGCATAAAAAACATTCGGGGCTTAAAGTCGTTCAAGGTCATTCAAGGACAGTATCGATGATACAAATCTAAACATCTCGGATCACTACCAAATATTTGGTAGTGATCCGAGATGTTTAGATTTGTATCATCGATCCTGTCCTTGAATGACCTTGAACAACTTTGACGCACAGTGAAGGTCTCCTCCACTTTTTAAATGGAATGGTACATTTTTTTCAATCATATTGTGGAGCACCTCAAGCCGCATACAAAACACTAGGGGCTCAAAGTGGTTCAAGGTCATTCAAGGACAGTATCGATGATACAAATCTAAATATCTCGGATCACTACCAAATATTTGGCAGTGATCCGAGATATCTAAATTTGTATTTCATTTTAATAGGTGACCTCGAATAACCGTGAACGACTTTGACCCCCTAATGTTTTTTATGCGGCTTAAGGGGCTATACCAGTGTGAACGCGGAAAATTTGGGTGATTTTCGGGAATTTTTTGGAAGAAAAGTGCTCAATTCAATGTTTCGGAAAATGAAGAATATATTTGGCTACATTTGACCTATATTACATAATTTTTTCATAGAAAAATATTGAGATCCAAGTGACTTATGGGCTGCCTTCGGAGGCGCCAAAAAAAAAGTTCATCCACTGCTGACATGATTCCGGCCGATTGAGTAGCTGAAACGGAAAAAGGCAAAAATGTCGTTAAGCTGGAAGGTATTTCCTGTAAAATGACGTAGGATTTTCGAAAAATATCAAAATCCAACAAAATGGCGTTATGAAATAAAGTCTGTTTCCTTGCCTCTAAAATGGTCGTTTTTTTCAATGCCAAATCGTCAATTTTCATCCAATCATAAATATCCTACGTCACTGTAGAGTGAATATATTCAAGAGTACTCAGTTCAAATTTCAAGTCAATCGGATAATTGCTCTTTGAGTTACAATGTCAGCAAATTTGAAAAATCTCATTTCGAGAAAAACGCGTTTAATGATTTAACTATCGATTTTTGCAAGATAAAATATAATGATATAAATGATAATGATATTCTTGAAAGTATTAACTGTCGAAAAAGGCAACAACAAAAAAAAATCGATTTTTTTTAATTGTCACACTGGCATAGCCCCTAAGGTGCTCCACAAAGTGGTTGAAAAAAGATGTACCATGCCATTAAAAAAAAGTGGAGGTGACCTTCACTGTGCGTCAGTGCCTCCACCGAAATAAAAAAAAATGGTCGCATTTAATGGCCCCCTTCACACCGTACAACTTTTGTCTGGAACATTTTTTCGTGACGTCAATAACTACGGAGTTATTTCGGGTGGCAGAGGTAAGAGGGACACCCTGTATATATATATATGTGTGTATATATATATATATATATATATATATATATATATATATATATATATATATATATATATATATATATATATATATAACGTGTAGTCGTAATATAATGTACCAACGAACGAGAGGGCTGTATAGTTTATCCAAAAGTCAAGAGCGCACGATCGCCCGGACATTGTACCGAGGTTGGCAAAGATTTGCCGACGTGTCTGATCTTCGTGTCATGCAGGAACACGAGAGAGAAAGAGAGAGAGACCGGGAAGTCTCGCCGTTCCTCCTCGGCCGTGATACTCTCAACAGCAAAAGAGCTCAGGGTCAAAAGGGACTGGCAGGGTAGGGTAGATCAGCGTGGGGATCAAAGTAAAAGACGCCGCGTCGTCGACCTGCGACCATAAGACCGTGAAGTAATACAGTAACTATATATATATATATATATATATATATATATATCGACTGAGAGTCGTGGAGCAGGAGATATAAAGGACCTCACCTCACCGTTAATGTCAACTTCATAGGGACACGAAAATAAGCAGTGAGGACGCTTGGCAGAGACCGTGGGAATAAAGACCAGGAGCAAAGTACGAGATATATATCGACGGAATCGACGCGCTCGGAGGCGTTCGCGGTTTGGACGACGGCGACGCCGCGAGTCATTAATCGATCTACGAGAATCGTATCGATGTATAGGAAAATCGGGAACCCGTACAAGGGTGGCTCGTCTTGCGCGGCGAATCCTTTTCGGGTTGACATATTTGGGTATCATGCTATCCGGCCATGCCGTATAAGTATATGCAGGGTGTCCTGTTACGAATGGATAATTCTGCAACTGTCGATAGGTTTTTTAGTAAAAGACCGACGGTTTTCGAGATTTTCGGCGTTGTGTTATTAAAAAAAAAACATCATCTGATTTTGGTTTTCCGCATGCTCTTTCTGCAAATGATATGAATCGAGAATAACTAAGCAACTTTTTTAAGTAATTGGCACGATATGCGCAGTACGTTTTTTTACACCGCGGGCTATCAGTCAGATGTTCGAATTGGGGTAATTCTGTAGATAAGTGACTTTTCCGAAAAATGAGCCTGATATTTTACTTTTGCTATTTTCTCATTTATTGGGTTATAAATAATGATATTTAGTCGGGGGAAGCTGCAATTTTTCATTAACTCATTTTTTACGAGCAAAATGTCGTGAAAATAATTTCGAGTTACTCAAAAACTCCTGTATTAAAACCCACATGTGGGGGGGATTTATAAAAGAAGCCTTCATGAATACGAAAAAACCTACCCCACTCCGGAGAGGGTTCGGTTTGTTTGGGTTTGCTTGTATTCAGGAAGGCTTTCTTTATAAATTGCCCACCCCCCACCCCTATTATAGGCGTCGAAATGTTCAAAAATGCCCTATCCTATCACGTCTTTCTCCGAACCTCAACACCCCATAACTTTTATAGGGTTGGGGGGGGTTGAATTTCAGCTTTCCCCGACTGAATATCATCATTTATAGCCCAATAAATGAGAAAATATAAGAAAAAAGGGTTAGGCAAATTTTTCGGAAAAGTCACTTATCTAAAGAACCACCATCGATGCGCTAGTTTTTCAGATATTTTGCTCACCGATTTCAAAGACGTATTTTCGACAAAAAAGCGTTTTGAAGTTTCAACCGACACACTGAGCGTTCCGACGGGCGTCAACATAACAGCCTATAAATCTGTCAATTCTGATCCGATCACCCAACATTTTCAGGCAATATTTATGAGATGACATACCGATCAAATCTATTGGTTTTGAAAAAAGTGATTTTTCTACTTTTGCAACTCGGCATAACCCCTTAACTAACTAATTGCTACCGGAGGTAGACCCACAGCTAGTTGAATC
This sequence comes from Ophion ellenae, assembly GCA_963210295.1. Classification (NCBI taxonomy): domain Eukaryota; kingdom Metazoa; phylum Arthropoda; class Insecta; order Hymenoptera; family Ichneumonidae; genus Ophion; species Ophion ellenae. The sequence continues at coordinate 21,908,883 of OY723392.1, forward strand.
ATCAAGCCGCGTCGCTATGGGAAGCTGCCAAAATGCTGCTGACTGGTGTTTTTTTATGCTGCTCGTGAGACGATAGCCCGAGACAGGTCAATACCGCTTCACGAAGATAAGTTCACCGACATCGACTGGACGATTGTACAGCTAACTTTACAATGGGATTATGGTCTGTGCCGTGGTTACGTCGAGTTCTCGCAGCAGCCTTGAGAATCGGTGTACTCCACTTGGTAATATCCGTCCCAATCCTATGTCGATGAATGATTCAATGGCGGTAGATCAGGCATGACTGTTCCAGCTCTGCTTCGCCCGACGTTCCATGACCTACGACGCTCCATAACCAATACCTCGATGCATTTTATACACCCACGCACACGCGCCCTCATATACATGCATATCTACACACAGATTATATGCGCTGCCAATATAATAGTTTCCAACTATCGAATAAACCGTACAAATCGAATCAGGTGCGAATAAAATGGATTCACGGTTTACTGCTCAGTTCGATGATTTTTTTTCGTTGCGCTCCTTTGTCCACTTTTCTCATCTCCTGCGTCCGATTCTGTGCAATGGCAAAGCGCTCGTCACGGTTCCGGCATGTAGTCCAGTAAAGGAGACGAAAACCCACCACTTTTTAGCGTAGAATATGAATCTTTGACTGTAGTTAAATGGTTTCATACTGAAGGTAACTGCAATAAAATTTTGCTCCTTAACTCGCGCCAACTCCAAAAAATAGGGGTTGAAAACTTAAAATCCGCCATATCTCAATAATTAATAGCCCGATCAAAAAAGATTTCAAACAAAAGTTGTTTGGAATAATAAAATGTGTATAAAGTTATCTGACGTGCAACCCCGTATCTTTGAAAATAGCGGCACAAAAACGATCCGAAAATTCGGGATTGATGCGTGTGCGAGCAGAGAAGACATATGTTTTTGTGCCGCTATTTTCAAAGATAGGGGATTAGATGTCAGATAACTTTATACGTATTTTATTATTCCAGACAACTTTTGTTTGAAACATTTTTTCATCGGGCTATTCATTATCGAGATACGGCGATTTTTAAGTTTTCAACCCCTATTTCTTAGGATGGGGGGAGTAGAGGGGCAACATTTGATTGGGGTTACTTTTAGTATGCAACCATCTACCTTCAGTCAAAAATTCATATTCTACGCTAAAGAGTGCTGGGTTTTGATCTCTTTTACTGGACTAATGCTGAAATCCCTCTCTTCACTCGGATTCACAGTACAAGAGACGAAAACCCAGCACTTTTTAGCGTAGAATATGGATTTTTGACTGTAGTTAGATGGTTGCATACTGAAAGTAACTCCAATAAAATTTTGCTCCTCAACTCGCGCCAACCCTAAGAAAGAGGGGTTGAAAACTTAAAAATCGGCGTATCTCGATAATTAATAGCCCGAGGAAAAAATGTTTCAAACAAAAGTTGTTTGGAATAATAAAATACATATAAAGTTATCTGACGTCCAATTCCCTACCTTTGAAAATAGCGGCACAAAACATATGGCTACTCCGCTCGCACACGCATCAACCCCGAATTTTCGAATCGTCTTTGTGCCGCTATGTTCAAAGATACGGGGTTGGACGTCGGATAACTTTATATGTATTGTATTATTCCCAACAACTTTTGTTTGAAACATTTTTTCATCGGGCTATTAGTTATCGAGATACGGCGATTTTTAAGTTTTCAACCCCTATTTCTTAGGGTGGAGGAGAGTTGAGGGGCAACATTTTATTGGGGTTACTTTTAGTATGCAACCATCTACCTTCAGCCAAAAATTCATATTCTACGCTAAAAAGTGCTGGGTTTTCGTCTCTTTTACTGGACTAGTGCTGAATCTCTCTCTTCACTCAGATGCATTCTATATTTTTCCTTCACCCGGATATTAGCTTCGTTCTTCGTTCGCGTTCGCCCTGCTCGCTATCGAATCCGCACTTATCGCGCAACCACCGCATTTTATCTTGCAGGCATTTGTCCAATGAATATGTAATTACCCTCTGGCGTTTATTTGCTTACGGAAAACTGCTTTTTGTCGCAATTCGTGTCGCGCCTCCTGGCGCTATAGAATATCTGAGAAGAGATGTACTGCGTGCAGTACCTTCGATCATTTTGTGTCATTCAAAGTGTACTTATATATATATATATAGGGCATTCCACGCTAAATCGAATGTTTTCAGACCCGACTTTTATTGATTTAGTTGAAATTTAAATATGTTTTCGTTTCCTTCTAAAAACGCTTGTGTCATTTTTTCCAATTTTTGTTTACATAACCGGAAATAAATACATAGTGAATTTTGGAAAATCGACGGTATTAATTTTCAAATGCCCATAACGTTCTGAAAAATTGACTAATTACGATCTTTTTTTTCTTCAAATTTGTTGTTTTGAAATGTATTTTATGAAAAAAATTCAGTCACCTTCGACATCATTTTTTTAACAAAAAAAAACGAATTTTGCAGTTCGATCCTTTTTATTTTCGATTTTTTTTCGCCAACGAAATATGATAAATTTAGGGTTTTTTGTTGCCGCAAGACCCGTCGTGGTAAGATTTTTCTTGCTATTTTTGTTCTCAATTGAAAAATTTTTATGCATGATTTTTTCAACATTTAATCGTTTCCTATGATGCAATAATGTCAATGAATTCTATGGTTTCAAAAAAATACGGTGTACTAATTCATATAGATTAATGTTTTGCTCCGAAATTTCACAAGTAGTATTAGAATTCCCCACTAAAATGATTAAAATGATTAAAGATTATTGGAAAACTTTTTTATTATGTTAATGTTATATACAAATGATTGAATATCATAGAATCAATTATTTTAAATGATGTCACCATAGGAAAAAGCCAAAGGTTGAAAGTATCGAGAAGAAAGATTTTTCAATTTGAAAAAAATAAATAGAAAGAAAATTTTTACCGCGATGGGCATTGTGGGAAAAAACCCTAAATAAAGCATATTTTTTTAAGAAAAAAAATTGAAAATCGAAAGGTTCGAACTTTGAACAATTGATGTTTGTTTTTCTAAAAAGCGAAAAAATGATATCTAAAATGACTGAATATTTTTTAAATATTTTTTTGCATAAAGTACATTTCAAAGCAAACCATTTGACAAAAAAAACGATCTCATTTAGTCGATTTTTCAAAAAGTTATGAACATTTGAAGAAAAAAGACGTCGATTTTTTTTTCAACTCACTACATATTTCCGATGCTGCCAACATTTTTTTTAATCACATGAACTTGTTTGGAAGGGAACCATAACATATTCAAATTTCAGCCAAATCAAAAGGGATCGGGTCTAAAAGTGGTCAATTTGGCGCGGAGTGCCCCATACATTTATATCTACACAAAACAGGACTCACATTTATTTTCATATGCGAGAAAGCGCATAGTCATCGCTCAAGCGAGAGAGAGAGAGAGAGAGAGAGAGAGAGAGAGAGAGAGAGAGAGG